>CM048818.1:54506204-54725912 GCA_026586065.1 Dioscorea zingiberensis | reverse complement strand
ATTAATTATGACCAACATTTTTACTAAAATAAACTTGCATCTCAAAATTTTGATCAAATATCAAATAATAATAATAATTATTATTATTATTATAGTAATCCCAGATAATAAATAATAATTTATTATTATTATTATTATTATTATTATTATTATTATTATTATTGATATGGTAAAAGAAAGGATGGAGGGCAAAATGGGGATCCTACATTACTATCACCTTGGTAATGTGTAGATGAAGACACCTAGGTTTTGGTGCAGTAATCCATATTACCACCAATGATGGTGGTAATGTGGATTCACCAACTTATTCCCATACACTACCATTGAAATGCTTGTCGTGCTACGGTAATGCTGACATGACATTACATGCGTGCCTCAATTCACTGAGGAATGTGAAAACATTACCTCCAACCAAACTCGGATTACAAGTTACAGAGTCATAACCTGTGATTCTTTACCTCGGCCGGTTCATTGCACAATTTCCAAATTTTGAGTCACAGTTTTTCAACAATAACTCCTCATACATTTTTTTTTAATTACTATATACTATATAATAAATGCATACAATACCTTAATCATTTTATTTCACTTTGGTTTTGAAAAATGCTTTGTTTAAATATATGGAATATTGAGAGAACGATTAAATTAAACTTCAACAAAACCTGTATTCCTCTCTCTTATTATTATTCATCAGAACTCAAGCACAGACGTCTAAAGAGACCAAAACACTACAGGTGACCAAGAGAGTCCATTATTAGAGGGATACCAAATCAATTAGGATTAAGTTGTCTCTCTCATCCAACAAGACAAACCCCTCAAATTTAATGGTGTTTTGCAAAATTAAAATTTTTGAAATTGGTCCCTCAAATTTTGAAACCTTTATTTTTCTTATATAGTTGAAAATTCAAAACTTTTGATTTTTCTAAATGAACAATTCAATTTCCACTCAATCCCTAGGTTTAGAAAAAATCACTTAATTTTAAATCATATATTTTGAAAGGTATTTGGAAGTTGGGGTATATATCATGACTAACTTGTATTAAATTAGATTTTAGATTTTTAAGTTTGAATTTGTTCTTTACAAATTATCTTAATTTTTAATTCTAATTAAAAAGTAAATATTTATTTGTTAAAAATCATTTATTTTTTAATTAGAAAAATTCAACCTACTATAAAAAGATACCTACTATACAGGGGTAAAGATGTGGTAACAAACAATAGAAGTAAATAAATATTGGAAAAACAAATTGTCAACTTGAAGGATTTCCAACCTTATTTGGAGATTGTTTTGGAAAGAGTGAAGTAAATACTCTCTAATAAAATTGTGTAGGAAGCGGTAGTAGCGATTATCAAGCCATGAGAGCTAGCGAGATTTCAGTCCAGCCGACCGCAAATGGAAGAACGAAACGAAGAAACCCAAGAAAGAACCGCAGGAGAAGAAATACTCTGAAATTCAGAGAAAAATATTATTAATTAACAAATTCAATAATGAAAAATCTAACCCACAATGCCAAGTTAAATAAGCCCTCAAAAAAGATTAACAATATAAAAACCTTATCATCTAATCTTAAATTTCATAAAATTGAAAAATTATTGAGCCTAAAAACTAAACTTATCTAAATTTAGAAACTCTAATAAAATAAGATAACTCCTAAAAAAACCCGAGATCAAATCAGTTCAAATCCTATCCTAATTTGGCATATGAAATATTAATACCAAAAATAATGGGAAGTTAAGGCGAAAAACCCTAATTTGGCCGCATTAAATATTTCCAAAAAATAGAAAAAAATAACTAAAATTTCTCTCTAATATGACGTGACTCCATGCCGCGGTGTGCGGCCAGTAAAGAAGTTTTCCAGAATTTGAGATTAGAATGCGGATTTTGATTATTAAGAAATAGCCAAAGTTATGGCCCAAAATACGAACCACACCTTAGCAAAACCCCAGGCCCATCTTTGGAATTAACTTCTGATAACTTCCCATCTTTACGCTTGACCACACCAACCCGGAATCCTCAATATTTGACTCTTTCGAGCCTCCCCGTGACATCCGGTCAATTCCCAGGAAGTTGGAAAAGAACTTCGAGCTCGAAGTTCTAACTGCTGCACCTACTGTTCGCGAGTAGGTGCGGATCTGTAGCTACTGGGATCTCGATCAAAAGACCCTAGAGGAGCCGAGAAGAGTAGTGTATAGTGAGTGCTTGGTTACCGGCGAGGAAGGGTTTTCCTCCTATCCGAGGGATACCAAGCCACAACTCTAGTCCCATCATCGTCATAGATGGGCTCACCAATCTCCCTCCCATCGAGCTGTAATTTCCTCCTTCACTCATATATTAATTATTAGATGGCCATGCAGGATCTCCCTCCTCCACATCATAGTTGAAGATTGGGAAAATCTCCTCCTCCTCCGCATCATCGTTGAAGATGGGCGAGGATCCTCCTACCTCCATCATCATCGCCGTAGTGGATAGGAGTTTGGTAGGATGGGTTGGCCAAACCTCTTGTCGATATGATTATGGTCTTTGGACTTCCCTGCGGTGAGGAAACGCCCACGACAACCACGATCAAAGGCTCGATTGCCATGACGCATGCTTGATAATTTCTTGAGCTTTACCTTTGAAAATCCTTGATCATCAAGCGTTGGGTTAATCTCTGCTGAAACTTGCCTTTGTAGATCCTTGTTCATAAGCCTCCGGTAGCTCGAGGTCACGCGATATTGGACTTTCTACCGGCGGAACTGTCCAGCGGAAACCCGGCCGACGCACCAGCGCACTCAGCAGCCATTGATGTATACCGATGAGCGCTTCCGGAGTAGAATCTTAGATGAGATGCTGTACCAACCGTACGGCTGTGGTAGCGATTATCCAGCGGGCTAAGCGGGTCATCCCCTCGACTAGCTGCGAGTCCAAGGACCGCAAGGAAGAAATAAACGAAGAACAAAAAAGAACCGGAGAGAGAAATACTCACAAATTTCAGGGAAAATATTATTAATTAAATTTAATAATGAAAAACTAACCCACAATCCTCGTTAACTAGGCTCAAAAGATTAACCTAAAAACCTTATTATCTAATCTAAATTTGCTAAAATTGATAAATTATTATTTAAAACTAAACTTATCTAAATTTAAAACTCTAAACAAATAAGATAACTCCTAAAAATCCGAGATCAAATCAGATTCAAATCCTATCCTAATTTGGCATATGAAATATGACCAAAAATAGGAAAAAGACCGAAAACCCTAATTTGGCGGATTAAATATTAATAAAAATAGAAAAAAAAAACTAAATTTCTCTCTAATATGACATCCCCATGTCGCTACCATAAAAGAGCTTTCCTCAATTAGAGGTCGAACACCGATTTTGATATCGGTAACCAAAGTTATGGCCAAAATACCGAACCACACCCAAAACCGACCCAATCTTGGAATTGACTCGATAACTTATCATCTTTACGTTGACCCGCCTACCCGGCACCAATATTTGACTCGAGCCTCCTGCATCAAAAATACTGAAAACTATTTTTATTTTACTTAAATATAGATTATTATGGGGAAAACATCCCGCGACACGTGGTATGATGCGTAAACATCAAGATGAAATCAATCACATCATAACCGCCTCGGGTTATCCAACGATGGAGGATGGATTCCAATTGACTCGAAAAGCTGTGAAAGCCCGACTATCTCCAAGCCGAATTTTAGTCTCCAAGCCGGCGATTAGCTATATATCTCCGAGTGGCGAACGGTCTCTAGGGTAACAACTAACGATCTACGACCTATATAATGAAGTCCTTGGCTCACGAAGAAGGTAACTAGAGAACTCGATTCCATTGAGATTTGAGTGCTAGCTTGAGCATCACTCTTACCTCCGGAATCCTCTCTCTCACTCATTCTCCTTCTTGTCCTCCTCTCCATTTCAAGTCAATGATTTGAGCGTCGGACGCTCCCTTGGCTCACTCCCTCTTCCCATACAGTTCCTTTTCCCGGTGAAGAGTTGATCCTTAGAGACTGAGAGTGATCTCTAAAGGAGACATTGATCCTACAAGTATGAAGGAGTCTATCGAAAAAGTCATCTATTATAGTTGATCTCTCCCTTAAAATCAACAAAAGAACTCAGAATGCAGACCTCTCTCACCTATTAATCTAGATACTGCTTTGATTTATCGTCAGAAGCGGATCTCAAAGATCAACATACATTAACGCAAGGAACATGTACTTTTTTTTATAGATTGAACTTATGATATCAAGCTTGGAATTAAAATAATGTTATACTCAAAATGAAGGGCAAATAATTATTAGCATTATTTTTTATAGGGTAATAAATAAATACCTTTTCTTAACTTAATAATTTTATAAACACACGTTTTTGAATGATTAAAAAATAAATAAATGTTTGATAATTATAAAAATAAAAAATTTAAAGCTAAAACAATATTCCATCTCATTGATTTTTCCTAGCAAGTCAAGATAACTTCAAAAAAATAAAATAAATAAATAAATAATTAAAAAATATATATCAAATGAAGGAGAGATCATTTCTTCCGGAAAATAAAATTATTTTTTATAATCTTTTATTTATGAGTATGGTACTTGAGTTATGAGTAGTAGTAAAGTATTGGTCTTTTCCAAGTTTAAGTTGTTAGTTTTGGTATTGAGGAGTGTAAATGCTTATTGAGGAGTGTAAATGCTTCTCAAATGTATGTCCAAGTTTTAATGTATTAAAATATGTCTTTTGTAATGGAAAAGGCATGATATAATGGAAAAGTGAAAAATAAAAAGAAGAGAGGTTCTTCATCTTCATCATCTTCTTCTTCCTTTCTACATATGTGTGTGTGAGGAGAAATACAATCCACTACAAATCTATTCCCTTATTGTCTTTCAACAAGTGGTATGAGTAGCCTTGTGATCCGGATGGCGAGAATGCAATGATGCAATTTCGATTTACCGCGACTCAATGAAAACAATCTACGACAACCGGTGCATACAAATAAGAGCATAGCTTGGTTCTCAAGATGTTTGGGGATAGTGGAGAAAGGTTATGAAGAATTCAAGATGATGCTACACTCATGGAGAACCAAAGACAAAGCCTACAAGATGCAAGGAAGAAGGATAGCAAAGCCCGCTATCTTATCTACCAAGTGTTGGAGGGAGTTGATTTCGAGAAGATTTCCCAAACAACCACATCATAGAAAATATGGGAGATATTAAAGAACTCATACAAAATGCATTGAGAAGGTGAAGAAGATTTGTCTCAAAGCACTTCAAGGTGAATTTGAAGCATTGAAGATGAAGGAGTCCAAATTAATTTCAAATTATTTTGCTAGAGTCATGGTGTTAGTCAATCAACTAAAGAGAAATTGTAGAAAAGATTGTTGATAACCGGAGTTAGAGGATATAATTCTATGCTAGTTGCATGCCAAATTTGATTATATAGTAGTGGTTGCTATTGAACAATCCAAAGATTTGGAGTCCATGTGCACTAATGAACTCATGAGTTCTTTACAAGCTCATGAGTAAAAGTTTACCAAGAAGAAAGAAGAATCTTTGGAGCAAGTGCTCCAATCCAATCCAAGCTATCGTTGAAGGAAGAGAGGAAGAACTTCAAAGGAGGTCAAAGCCAAAGCCGAGGTGAATGAGGTCATGCTCAAGGTCGTTGTCGTGCTCATGGCTTTGGATGTGGATAAGGATGAGGAGCTCTTACACACCATGATAAAGATGAAAGCCAAAGTTCAAGAGGACAAGGAAGAGGAGCATATACAAGAGGACGAGGAAGGTATAGTAAGCATAATGTTCAGTACTATACACGCGAGAAGTTTGGCCATTACTCTTCAGATTATTGGTATAATGACAATAACAAAGTTGATGTGAAGGCTAATCTTTTTGAAACGGATGAAGAAGATGTTTTAATGCTAGTATATAAAGGAGAAGAAGAAAGCAAGAAAGAACTTTGGTACCTTGATACCAGGGCAAGCAATCACATGTGTGGAAGAAGAGACATGTTCATTAAGCTTGATGAATTAATGGATGGGCAAGTTACTTTTGATGACTCTTCAAAGATCTCAGTCAAAGGCAAAGGTAAAATTTTGATAAGATTGAAGAATGGGCAGCATCAATTCATCTCCAATGTCTACTATGTTCCGTATATGAAGAGTAACATCTTGAGCTTGGGTTAACTTTTGGAAAAGGGCTATGATATACACATGAAAGATCATAGTCTCTTCTTAAGAAATGAGAGAAATATTTTCATAACAAAGGTTGAAATGTCAAAGAATAGAATGTTCATATTGAAGATAAAAAGTGAACTGGCTAAGTGCTTGAATGCATGTATGAAGGATACTTCATGGCTATGGTATCTTCGGTATGGTAATCTTAACTTTGATGGTCTCATGTTATTATCAAACTCTCATGTTATTATCAAACAAAGGGATGGTTAGAGGCTTGCCATTCATCAATCATCCGCAGAAGCAAATTTGTTAAAGTTGTGTTCTTGGGAAGCAATCTAGAAGGAGTTTTCCAAAGAAAGCATCATACCGATTAAGGAGGCCACTACAACTCATTCATGCCGATGTTTGTGGGCCAATTTCTCCTACCTCATTTGGTAAGAACAGATATTTTCTTAATTTTATTGATGATTTTAGCAGGAAGACATGGGTTTACTTCTTTAAGGGGATGTCCAAAGCTTTTATGGCTTTCATGAAGTTCAAGGCTTACATTGAGAAGCAAAGTGGTCTCCCTATCAAAGCTTTTGCATTCCGATCATGGTGGAGAATTTACTTCAAGGCTTTTGTAGATTTTTGTGAACATAGAGTACGAGGCCATCTTACGGCTCCATATTCTCCTCAACAAAATGGAGTTACCGAGATAAAGAATCAAACTATATTAGACATGGTTCAAAGTATGTTGAAAAACAAGAACTTACCAAAGGATTTTTTGGGAGGAAGTGGTTGATTGTGCTGTCTACTTGCTTAATAGATCCCCAACAAGAAGTCTAGAGAACAAGACTCCTCAAGAAGCATGGAGTGGATTGAAGCCAAATGTCTCTCACTTGAAGGTATTCAGGAGCATTGCTTAGGCACATGTACAAGAGCATTGAAGAACCAAGCTTGATGATAGAAGCACCAAGAACATTTTTATTGCACTTGCAAAAAGATCCATGTTAGTGGAGATGTGGATTTCAAAGAAGCATATTCATGGGATTGGGGTATACATATAGAAGATGTTCAAGAAGATCAAGAGAAAGGGATTCATGATTTCTCTCCACCACATGTATGTGTGCTATATCCCTCCCTCAAGTGCATGCGGTCGATCAAGTAGTATAGTACTGATGGGTGGATTCCGCAAGTATACGGGTCGTGATCAAGTAATAAAGTAGACTATGAGAAGTCGGATGTCGAACCACAGGGAATAGAGATTGCTAAGTGTAAACCAAGCTTTAATAACCTAGTCTAAATGGTAAATTGGGGGGTTTTGGTTTTTTTTTAAAGTAAAGAACTAAAAGGGGATTGAAAGTAAGAACTGAAAATCGAGAGTTGATTGGGGTAAATCAATAGCAAGAGAGGATACTTGGGTATGTATCCCTTTGGATTTCAATTCTAAAGATAAGCAAAGATATTTATGAATCAAGGTTGATACTTCTTGTGCCAATAATCCCTAAAATTATATCCAACCCCTCTTCCAAGGTGATTGGATAACTAGTCTCCCTAGGACTTGATATGAAGTTCAAGGGATAATTCCTAAATTATACCCAACCCCTCTTCCAAGGTGGTTGGATAATTAGTCTCCTAGGACTTGATATGAAGCTCAAGGAAATTCATGTATATTGGGAGAATCATGGGGGTGAATTCGTGTGAAAGAGTCGTTCGCCCTTCTAGTACCCGATTCCTCGGTGTACTCATGAAACTCTCTAATGAAGTAAGTTCCTAATACAAGGAGGCGCTAGCTCTAGCCCTTGTATTGCACACAAGTAATTTCTAGTGATGAAATTACAATCAATACATAACATTCATTAGACATTCAAGAGAGTACCAACAAATCATCATAAACATTCAATGCTATTAATGCTCAATCCAAAAGTTCAACATACCCAAGTACCAATAGATTAGTTCCCCATAAATGGGGAACTCAAACCAAAATTGGAAAGCTTACAAACCAATTAAAAGGTAATAGAGAACACCATTACCTCCAGTGCTTGCAACTCCAAGCGTTCTCTATTCTCAAGATTTGGGGGTGATGGCCCCCAAGCCCTAATCTCTCCTCTAGCCTCTCTTCCAAGCCAACCTCCCCTCTAAACTCTCATACTTAACTATTTATACCCATGAATTAGGGTTTCACTAAAGAAATTACAACATTGCCCTTAATGGGGCCCGTGGACCTGCAAAGGTTACGATGAGCGGCCTGCGTGAGCAGGGCCGGTTCATCAGTCCGTTAGCTCACAGCTTGCCCTGAACCGGCAGGTGAACTGGCGGTTCATCATCCCGTTCACCTCACAGCTTGCTCTGAACCGCAGTGAATCTAGTGGTTCATCACCGGTTCGAAATTTCACAAATTTACTCACGAACCGGCAGTTGAACGACCATTCACAAGGCCGTTCATCTCCTTTGGTGTCTGCACTTGTGCCCAGGTGTGAATGGTCGTTCACTAGGCCGTTCAACCCCTGTTTTCTTCAGAATGTCTTCGTTTGTCCTTCGTTTTGTTGATAAATGCTTTCTTTTCGTCGGGGTGGCCTATATATGCCATGTTTACAAAATATGAAGCATTTTAAGTACTTGTAAGCTAAAAATCAACGAATTTGATATGAAAACATGTGCATAAGTGATATGTAAATATGCTCATTTGAACACTTATCAAATATCCCCACACTTAAGTATGTGCTTGTCCTCAAGCAAACAAGACAATGAAAGTACAAGTAAAAGAGATGCCGGATAAGTGTTCAACCTCCGACAATAATAATAATGAATCTGCTTCTATCTCAAGTTCACCATCAAGTGTGTGTATTCTACTATTTTCACACCGAGACCTAGAGTTTGTATAATGTCATCAAAGCGGCTCTCTAGATAAGTGTTTTCACCCACATACCATGTTCTAGAGTCTTAGCAAGACAAGCATCCCCTCAATGGACTCTAGAGAGTCCTTGAGGCCCTAAGTTTTATGACAACCAACCCTCTATTGAGGAAATGGTGGACAAGATCGAGAGTCCCTTTTTTTTTTTTTATTACACGGGTAGGGCATCTCTAACGGATCCGACTTTCCCGTGCTAAAGATAGGTGTAGAGTGTAGGTCCTCTTTTCTTCAGGAGGCACATGCTGTTTAGGCACCAGAACACCCGGGTACTTAGAGGGTTACAACTCTACCGAGATGTGTCATACTTAGAAGTGACTTTTCGAAATAAGGAACACCCTGATCAGGGGTTGGACCCCAAACTACTTCATCACAACAAGTAGCGGAACACTGTCTTTATTGCTCTAATGACTCAACTACTATATACATACTATTTTATTTTTCTCTTACTTGTCCACTAAGTTGAATTATGAAGGGTTAGAAGCTAAACTAGTGCCACGAATCCTCTTGGAGCCATTGAGAGAAATGCTTAGCAAATAAAGTCAACAAAACATGGTAGTGGGTTATCTATTGTGACTAGAGCTTTTGAATTTCATGAATATAATCTCTAGATGTCCATGGTGTGTCATAGGAGAATTCTAAAAAATTTCGAGTACTAAAATGGTGAACAAGAAGTAGAGTGAAACATTGCATTCTCTAATAGTGCCATCATAGGTCCATGTCAAACATGCTCATGCACAAATAATAACTCCCTATCCCCACACTTAATGTTTTGCAATAAATTCATCAATGGAAGGGAGCTAGCCATCCCCACACTTAAAATCGTACATTGTCCTCAATGTACACAATTAAATTGAAAAGTGTGTAATATGCAATAATAACAAAGAGGAGGGCAAACTGAAACTTCCCCGATTATATTTGGTAGATGGTGTTGCAATTTGATTTAGACGTGAAAGCTTTTGCCGGGGTGTTCCATCATGAGTATCTGCAAAATAGAGTGAGAGAGGAAGAATAGCTCGAAAGGAGATGACATAGTGCAGGAGATAAACAAATGAAAAAGGGGTTCTGTTAACAATAAATCTCAATGATCCGTATGTAGTTGCTCATCGGATCTTTGAGTGCTGACAGCTGAAGGATTCAAGATCGGTGCTACAGTTGCTTGTGCTCGTGTGGTTGTCGCCGTGTGAACTTTCAAGAGAGTGAATGTGTGGGTGAGCTCAGAAACTGTGTCTTCCTCCTTATCATCTTCGATGCATGGGCGTGGCCCTTCCACACGAGGTGGTGTTGACGGTGCTGCAATTTGGAAATGTTGGTGAGGAAGAAGTAGTGGAACCCTGATGCGCAAGTTGAAATGGGCCATGGTGTACTGAACAACAGGTTGGTATTTCAGGTTTGCCTACAAAAATAGCTTTTGAGAAAAATCATTTAGAATATTTGCAGACAACATTGTAGCATTGCAAATCACCATGTGAACGGGCCAGTGAACGGCCGTTCACTATCCAGTACAAAGATTGGTATGGTTTAAATCAAGCTTGCTGGTTCCATAAAGCCCAGATTTTGAACAAAACATTAGTGCATACCTAGCATGATGAGTCTAATGATGCAAATGCGGACAAAGGAATTTAATGTCAATAGATCTCATGAGTTCTATCACTACAAAGCAAATAACACAAAGAAACAAAATTGAAAAGAAATTTTTGACTTGGGTTGCCTCCCAAGAAGCGCTTGTTTAACGTCACGAGCTTGACATACCTTAATCGTACCTATGGAGGGTCATATGTGAAGAGGCATCCATCAGTATTTCCATAAAAACACTTTGTTTATATATAAAATATATAACGCATGTCCCAATAGAACCCAAATCCCAATCCAAATAAAAAAAATATAAAATTCAAGTATATCTTAATCCTGATATATTTAGAATTAAAATTTTAATATGTCCTTATCTTAATTGACTTGAAATTCAAAGTTGCCCCTGAGAACATATCTCGAGGCAAAACTCAAATTCCAAAATTGCCCCTGAGAACATATCTCGAGGCAATCTCAAATCCCAAGATAGCTTGAAAACAAATCTGGAGGCAATCCTAAAATTTCAAGATACCCGAGAATACATATCCCGAAAATTTCAAGATACCCGAGAATACATATCCCGAGGCGATCTTTAAGAAATACAAATCTCAAGATAGCCTGAGAACATATCTCGAGGCAATCTAGAAGAATGCGAATCCTGATGCAGGCCGAGAACACAAATCCCGAGGCGGCTCAGTTTATTGGAAATAAAAAAATAAATATATATATATATAATAAATAAATAAATAAATATAAATAAATATATTTTTTTAAAAAATAATAAAAAAAATCCATTGAGGATAAGATCAAATCAAATAAAAATATCTACATCTGAATAGACCGAAGTCTATGGACTCAATCCCCTCACGCATCATGAATCATCGAGGGATTTGTTTTCTTGGTCTATAAATTAAGACAAAAAAGGAAACTAAGGAGAGAGGAGACAAGAAGATTGATGAGTAGACAAAAAAAACGAGAAAAAAAAAACAGAGAAGAAAGAAGGAAGAGAAGAGAAAGGAGGAAAGGTATTATGCTAAAGTTACAATTTTTCTTTCTTAGCTACTGATCTTCACGCAGATTCTCATTGCTCGTCATTGATCGCCTCTGTCTAGATTCTCAGTAGCTTGGCGTATACTTATTTCGGCTTCCATTGCCGTAAGCCGCGGGTCGCCCTCAAACCCGCTTCCATTATCCTTACTTGGCCGTGAGCCACCGATGTTGCTGGCTATAGCCGCCGTCTCCTTCTTTGCTGCCATCAATCGCCATCATAGCACTGGGATGGATACCATCCTAGTGGCGGCGACTACATCACTAGGTCCGCTTATTAAGTCACGCTAGCCGTGCACGATGCCACCCGATCTTGTAAAACGACGATGCCCATTCTTTGCCCGGTCGCGAGAAGGAAAGCAAGAAAGGAACTATATGATAGTCCCTTGTCGACCATTGCCGCCGATTAAGCGAGGAGGAGGGGCGATGGGGGCCATGGCCCCCCCCCCCAATTTAAGTGAAATTTTTTTAATTATATAGCTATGTTATATAATTAAAAATTTTTGATGTTATACCCCGTTTTAACAACTTAATAAACAAACAAATATTGATGTTTTATTGGCCATGGCCCCCCCAATTTAAGTCAAAATTTTTTTCAAAGAAAGCCATGTTATATATATATATATATATATATATAATTAAAAAAACTATAACATTGACCATTGGCTCTCCGCAGTGCCCTAACACCAAAACATTCCTGATTTCTTTCCATTGCTTTCAATTTTCACATGTGAAGAAAAAAATAATACAAATATATAATTAAAAAAATAACATCAATGCACGTTTTAAGAGACTTTATTTAAATGAAAGATGATATGGCTTTAGTAGAGTTCGACACTAATTAGTATAGCCTTGTGGCACTTGGTAAGTGGCTTAGTTCACTATCTATTTAAATTTGTTGTTTTTCTCTAAATTTGATTGTCAAGAATGGAAACCGATTAGGAGAAATATAATTTAAATTACTGATTTTTTTTACATTTAAAATTCTAGTGTATGCAGTTTTGCTACAAATACGCTTTGTTAATCAAACTTCTAAACATACGTCTATAGTTTTTAAATTATATTACATAATCTTTTTAGGCCTTGCTTGGATGAGGGGTTTTGGAGGTTTCAATAAGGAAGGTAAGGGAAAGGAAAGTAAGGTTTTTAACCAAACCTTATTTGGGGCCAAGGTAAAGTAACTAGAGGTTTTTAAACCTTATTGTGTTTGGTTTGAAAGTAATGGAAGGTAAGGTTATACACCAATATTACCAAAATACCTTTTAAAGAAATAATACAAAATTTATAGAATGTTATACTAATATTCAATTAATACTTAATATTATATACTAATAGATTGATTAATTTTAAAATTTTATTTACGCACTTTGTAATTTGATTTTTAATTTTATTTTTTTTTCTAAAATTATAAAAATACTAATATAAAATACTAAGAGCATTTTGGTAATCTTGTAAGTGTAGGGCGTTTGAAGCTAGGGTTGGAAGAGGGAGAGGTGTAAATTTGGCAAATTTGAGATTTGGTAAGATAAGATATGGTTTTTTTTTTTTCTCAACTAAGGGCATTTTGGTAATCTTGTATGACTAACCCTTCCAAACCCTCCGATTTGGAGGTTGAAAAGTGAAGTAAAATGGGGGGTTTTAACCCTCCATTTTACCTCCAAATACCTCATAATATCTTACCCTCCAAAACCCCCCATAGATCCAAACAAGGGTTCATGTCAACCCTCCAAAACCCTTCATTTATAAAACCTCTAAAACCTCCCATCCAAGCAAGGTCTTAATCTCGGCCCCCCTTTTACCTAAATCCTAGCTCCGCCCCTGGCTGCCACCGGAGAAAGAAAAGCAAAAGGGAGCTATATAATAGTTCCTCTTGTTGACCGCTATCAATGGAAGCAGCATATATAATATGCAACAATCTTCCTCACTCTCCTTCTTCAATGGAGACCAAACTAGTTACAGAGGAAGCCGTCCCTGCCAATGACGTCACCAAGAATTCATAGAGAGCTGGTGTTGATCCCAGAAGTAAGAAGAACAATGGGGCCTAATCTTAATAATAAAACTCTTACATTTGGGTCTGCTGACACCAAAGCTCCAGTGGCTTGATTTCGTGTGCTATCTCCTGATCTAAGGTTGAGAATATATCTCATGATCTGAAAATTTTTTGGAGATGCTATAGTAGGTTTAGAAGAAGTAGAACCCCAACAATTGTATGTACTTGACTGATCAAAGGATGATGCAAGTTCTTGGAACCAATGAGGAGGTAAATACAGATGCCACTGCCAATGTGAAGATCAGCCATACACTTCAAGAAGCTTCTCATGGAGGTTGAAATCTTAAATTCTTGGAGCAAACAAATTGGCTATGCTTGAAGCTAATGCGGCTCACTTTGCTGTGCTGCTACCATGCTCAAAAAGAGAATTGTATATGATTTTCTGTTTGGTCAAGTAATTTCATGAGATTGAAATGACTGTAAAAGTTTGATTAAAAAAAAAAAAATTTCGAGCTGCACTAAAAGCTTAAGTTATGTAAAAGGCCTTTAAAGTGTTTGATGAAATGCTCATATGAATAAAAGAAGCTTGCTGAGACATTGATGATGAGAATACTGTTTCCATAAAGCTTGTGTGAATAAAACTCACTGATTGGGACAAAAAAAAAAAAAAAACATGGCTTGGCTCCCAAACTAGTTACATAATTTGAAATTGAAACTGTGATGTGAGAAAATTTAAGTTAAAAAAAAAAACTTGCAATGTTGGGCATGGTCAGGAAATGAAGACACTCAAAAGGCTGAAGTTGATGCTTCCTTAGAGTATCTTGCCAGACTTGATGACCTTGTTATTGAGAGGAGCCGTTGTTCCTTGAATATTTCGGTTGCATGGCGACTGAATGATTAGCTTGATAGGTATAGTAGCCCTATAGCAAAATTATGTTCAATGGATTGTAAACTTTTATAAATAAGCAGATATTCAATGAGATGATTTCCAAATTGGAAGAGAAAGTGACTATTATTCTAGTTTAGTGATGCTGCTAATAGTGGTACATTATATATGCTAAGGTTTGACAAGTAAGTTCAGAAGAACCTCTTCACTCATCTGTCAGTTTGAGCCCATACATGAATCAGAAGTTCATTAATGCACTGAGTTGCTTGTTGCCAACTGAATTTAAAACCATCCAAACATGCTGGTAATTTAAAAGCAATTCATGGGGAGAATTAGTACATTCTGTAGCTGACAACAGGAAATGACCTCCAAAGTAAATCATGCACATTTTGAACCAATGAGACAAAGCAAGCAAGATGTTTCTATAAAAGAAAGGAAGACATGCAATGACAATAATAACAATAATTAAGTCAAAAGTAAATGTGGAAGGCCTGGCAGCTTAGATGAGGCACATGGTCATATCAAAGATGATGTTGAACTAGTAATACATTGAGGGTCAAAGGGCTAGCTTAAATAATAAAATAATGATGGAAGAGGGAAATCAAAGGACCCATAAAAAAAATTGGTAATAAAGAGAATTCATGGAAGAGAAAAGGAGCACTAGGCCGTTTGAATGAAAAAAGCTAAGAAAAATAATAGATAAAAAGAAAGGGATAATGGGCCCACATTTTAAAGGAATGGGTCAACTTATTCATGGGCTCTATTTTGTGGCCAAAATACACCAAAATACAATTAGAAAGGAAATGGGCCATTAAATTGGTGATAATAATAATAAATAAATAAAAAAGAAGAAGAGAGAGGAGTCCTGCAAAAATACAAAGAGTTTGGGCCCATTTTATGATTAGTGATAAAATGAAATGGGTTTTCATTAAAAAGCCTTGGACCCATTTTATGAATAATGACAAAATGAAAAAAAAAATTTAAAAAAAGCTTGGGCCCATTTTATGAATAATGACAAAATGAAATGGGCTTTCATTAAAAAAGCTGGGCCTATTTTATAATAAAAAAAGGGTGATTTAATGGGCATTCTATGGTTAAAATGCAATCCAGAAGAGAAGAAATTTGAACTTATACATCTCGGGAGTAATGACGGGAGATGCATATCGAGATGGCTCAAAATTATAAATCCCAAAGGGGTACGAATCTCAAAGCGATGACGGGCACGTATCTCAAAGCGTTGATAAATATTACTCCCAAAGTGACATGCGACTGGTGAAATTTAAATCCCGAAGGGCGTCAAGCGTTCGATGAAAGTACGAACCTTAAAGTGATGCACATTTCAAAGCGGTATGCATCTTAGGGCGACAGTGAAACACTCACCTCGAGGCAGTTAATAAGTACGAATTTCAAGGTGGCATACTTATTTCGAAGCGGCCATTAAAATTATGAAATGATGGTGACATAGCGGCACAAATTTCGAAAGTAGCGACGAGACATGCATTCGAGGTGGTCGATGAAACGGTGGCAAAGCGCACATCCTAAGGCGGAAGGCGGCGTCATTTAAATAAATAAATAAATAAATAATATCCTATGATGATATTCATATGTAATGAAAATTATGATTTTCAAATAAATAAAATCATTTATTTTATTATTCATTGCCTTTACTTGTATTTTTGCCCTTAATCGGAGGTTCCCAAGACTCTGTTTGGGGTAATTAATAATAGAGGCTTGCCTCTATTAGGAATAAAAGAACCCACAAAACTAAAAATGGTGATTTGTCTTGAGATATCATCGCCCGCCACACGACGCTGTGACGGCCAGATTTTCGATCCCACAACAGTAAGGTGGATTGGAATCAAAGTGTTTATCAATATATAGTCATGTGATTAGATAGATAGAGACATGTGAACCACTCTAATCTCTCAACTTGTCTTTTCTACTATATTGAAAAAAGAAGAAACATTGACTTGATTGGAATCTCTATCATGTGTAACTGAATGATTTACGGAGAGAAGACTTTTATTTAACAAAGCCTATCACATTATCCAAGCTTGGAGGAGGTGTTAAAGAGAGAGGGAGATGAACGGATTGCAAGAAAGACTGATAGTTGTTCAAGAGCAGTCTTATGGCTTACTAGGGGTGAATGATCAAACTGTATATACATATACATGAATTCAATGACTTCTCACAATTTGATTTAATGTGTTTATTCACAAAGTTAATTATGAATCCTAGCAGGTCCATTTCTTTTAGTGTAGCATTGTTAAAAAGATTAATCAAGGATTCAGACTCCAGCCTTGAATAAATGGTTGAAGAAGCATATACACAACACTAAAGGCCAATTCAGCCCCCTCTACCAGTGAGCCTTGGATCCGTCCCTAGCCGGTAAATGGTTTAATTCTAACCATCCTTTACAGATGTTATTTCCTTGGTTTGCAGTACTAAAACTTACCAATTTTTCAATAATTAATATATAGAAGATGACTTGAGTTACAGACAGTTGTTAACTCAAATGATGGGCAAAAAGATATTTTCGCGGCTTCATAACTCACCTTTAAAAAGAAAAGATTATTATCTGGGACCCTCCAAAAATTTGAGAATTCACTAGGCAAGTGAAAATTATTGGATATCCTCTTTGCACGATGCATGTTATTTTCAAGAGACAAACAATCATTGAAAAGGATGTAAGACTATCAAACGGCCACCATAAATCTTCAGAGTTCTTGATTTTAAATGTTTCTATAAAGAGGTTATAGTGTTCAAACAATACCTTTGTGCCTTCTTGTTGTTCCTCTTGTTGAGTAAATGACCATGGAGTTAGTGATGGGAGTGGTATGGGCGGCGGCGGTGGTGATGCTGGTGGCGTGGGCGTGGAGGGACGTTGGATTGGGTTTGGCGGACGCCGATGAGGCTGGACCGGGAGCTCCGGCGCCAGGGCCTGCGCGGCAACCAGTACCGAGTCTTCCATGGCGATCTCAAGGAAAACGCCCGGCTCTCGAAGGAGGCTGAATCCCGGCCTCTGCCTCTTCACTGCCATGACATCGCCCCCCGCGTTCTCCCTCTCTTCCACAACGCCATCAAAGATCACGGTACTCCCTCTCTACTCTCTTTCTGTTTTTTTTTTGTTTCTCTTGTTTTTATTATTAGGGAAGAATATTTTTCAGGTAAATGATGGCATCTAGGATTGGGATTGGTATTATTGAAAAAACAAAAGAAACATGGAAAAAAATATTTTAAAAAATGGGATATATATATATATATATATATATATATATATAGAGCAGTGATAGGATGAGGTCGGACTCACTTGCGGCCGCCTCATCGTATCACTACTTATATATACTAAAAATATATAAAAAATATATTTATATTTTTTTATAATGTATATATATATATATATATATATATTGATTTATTTATATATTTTAAACAATATATAGATAATTATATATAATTTTTATATATTGTTTAAAATATATAGATAAATCAATATATATGTAAATACATTATAAAAAATATAAAATATATTTTTTATATATTTTTAGTATATATAAGTAGTGATGGCATGAGGCCGCCGCAAGTGCGATTGGCCTCATCCTATCACTACTATATATATATATATATATATATATATATATATATATATATATATATATATATATATACGGGCTTGATAAGGTCAAGTCGTTTGGATTCTATGTAGATCCCAGCCAAATTCCCATTTCTCGTGAAAGATGCTTTGAAAAATTTCCAACCGCTGCGGATGGGAAGATCACCGAAAAATAAAGTACCATATTCATTTTCATATCATTCACTTGATGATCGCTTGGCCCTCCCAATTTAACGTTGACACTTAACGCTCTTATTTTTAGAAAATTTTTAGTTCGTAATTTCAACCATTAAGGTGAGGAAGGTAAAGCAATGAGCATACTTAGTTATTTTTGGATGATCTTTCCATCCGTAAGTTTGGAAATCCTTCAAACATGCTTTAAGGGCCAAAATGGGTGGCGGTCTGTGCAGATCCGGTCGGCCGCATTGTATCGGGACCCATATATATATATATATATATATATATATATATATAATGTGAACAAATGAGAAGCTTGAAGGATATTCATAGGAAACAAAAAGTTCCAAACAGGTTCTTATGAGAGAGAGAGAGAGAATTGCCAACTTCTGTTTTTTTTTAAGATTGATTGATCATCCTTGGTGTTCTTTTGAGTATAATGAATTTATCTACCCAAACGCTTTATAATTTCCTTGATTTTGATGAAATGTTTTACTTTATCAATTGAATAAATTAGTGATATCATATTAGTTTAGTTTTTTGTGAATAATTTTATATGAGTGTCCATTTCCTTTATTTACTTTTTTTTTTTGGTATTAGTTTGTCAAATAAAATATAATGGGTTCTAAAAAAGATTTATCTTTAAAATTAGTCTATGTTTGTACACTTGAATTGCAGGTAAAATCTCAATAACTTGGCTTGGCCCTTGTCCAAGAGTGACCTTAACGGAACCAGAACTAGTAAAAGAAGTGTTAAACAAGTTTGGACATTTTGTTAAACCAAGTACAACTCCTTTTGCCAAATTTTTGGTCCAAGGGCTTGTGTCTTATGAAGGTGAAAAGTGGGCCAAACATAGAAGGATCCTCAACCCTGCATTCCATCTAGAGAAACTAAATGTAACTACAGTTCATTCTTATCCATTCTAAATTTTCATTATTGTGAAAAAATTGAAATAATTTCATCATATTTTTAAGGATTCCCTAATTTATTTTGCCCTTAGAAACTGAACAATTTAGACGGGCTCATATTTTAGAGCTACAAGTGCTTTTGGAGTAGGTTAAACAAATTTTTTTTTTTTTGGGACGGGTTTTTCAGAAAAATGAAAGTTTTAAAATAGAAAAGGTTTTTTTTTTTTAACTTTTTTGACAAACAATTGGGTAATAATTTCTTGAAGAAACATTTGTGGGATATTAACAAAGCACCCATGGAATATTTTTATTGACTAAAATGATGTTGGATCCCAAAATTTATCTTTGATAGATACTTCAGGAGATACATGTTTTCTGGAGGTGAAATGAGTTGCAACTAAAGGACACTAAGAAGTATGTAACTCTGGGGTGATGTCCCCCTCCTCATTATTCTCCCCTTGTTACCAAGATGTCCTGTGGGGTTAGGTCGCCCCACTGATCCTTGCGATGGTTTGTTCCTTATCAACTCGAGGCTTTTTTTAATCTGGTTTTGTGCACTTTTTTAGTCTCGATTTTTTTTTATGTGTGGGTTGTATCAAACCAAAATAATAAAAAAAAAGTGTCAAAAATGATTTTTAAGTGATGGGGTGGTTATAAACGAGGACACGTGGCACACAGGAATCCAGGCGTCTGCATGTCACGTGACAATCCCTGTGGGGCGAAACTCACTTCCTCTCGCACCAGAGCTCCTACACCTCGGAAATTATGATGAATTCCGAGGTCCTCATGAAGGAGCTCGGAAATTCCCATGAAGGCGTGCCACCTTCGACTCCTCTTCCAAAGACTTCTCAAGCAGCCACTCGAGACATTCCTAGAAGCTTCCCTCGATTCACGGAGGCAATTGGATGATTGAAAGCAGTTAAAGCGGTTGAGAAGCGGCTGGAATCTAGAAGCTTCTAGAAGCATCTTGAAATTGGATTTGGCTGAAATTTGGCACCCATGTGCTTGAATTAGAAAGCTTGCTCTCCAAGCAACACCTCTTCCGTAACTATAAATACCCCCTTCCCCGTAGTTCAACAAAGATTCAATTGGAGACCCGGCGAAGCCCTGCCTCTCTGGCGACTGGAGCTTCATTCCCATCTCCTCCATCTTCTTCTCTTGAATTTCTTCTCCTTCAAGCTCATCAATGGAGATAGATTCTGTAATCGTGGTGAATGATTTAGTGAATTCCATCTCCATGGGGGATGATCGTGGTTTTTTCCCCTTTTCAGGGGTTTTCCACGTTACTTCCTGAGTCTCCTTTGATCTTGAGTTCTTCTCTTTGATTTCTGGTTTCCCTTCCTACTCAAATACAAATTCTAAAGTGTTTGCTTGAAATTGGGATTTGATCCAATTTTGGAGCTAACATTTTTGATTTTGGAGCTAACATTAAGAAAACACATTGTTTGTGTTGAAAACATCATATGTTTTTTTCTAGCCAAAAGTTCCATGTAATGGTCTTACGCTTTTTTCCTATCCTATGGGTGGTGGAGTTAGCACCCCATATATCCGTCAGTTCTTCCAGTGGATCAACCACAATGTTCCACACCACATAAGTATTCTTTTTAGTACTTTTCAATATTTTTCACTTCTTAAGATCTTTCAATACTTTTTAGGGAAAATTTCAAAAAAAACCCATGTGGTTTCACCTATTTGCAAAATAGGGAATGTGGTATTTTTTTTTCGAAAAAAAACCTGTGGTTTCTCCGATTTGCAAAAAGGGGAAAAACCGTTAACTCTCACTAACACCGTTAAGTTGACAAGGGTATTTTTGTCAAATTTTGTAAAATAGATGCCAAAAATTATAAAAAAATTGCCATAAATTGAATTTTTTTCAAATCTCCATCGGTTTGAGAGATCGAAACCAAAAAAATGGACAAAAATGCCCCTGCCAACTAAGCATAAGTTAACACCGTTAATGGGAGTTAACTTGATTTTCCCTTCACCAGTGTTTTTTTGGAAAAAAATACCACATTCCTATTTTGCAAATCGGTGAAACCAATTGGGTTTTTTGAAATTTTCCTACTTTTTAAATACAAATTGTTTACCATGTTCCTTAAGCATCTACAATATAAGTATTTTTTTAAAAACTTAAAAAAAAAGAAAAGAAATTAAAGGAACAGTTTCATAAGGTAGTCCAAACGGGAATCGCAGTATTACAGGAGAATTAGTTATAAGCTAGTATTGAGAAGATTGGTTACACTCAAATACATGCAATTCTCTTTTTACAATATGCTGTGTGAAGAGTTAGAATGGACTAATAATACTAAAATTTCTCATTTGCAGCTAATGTTGCCAGCATTCTCTACATCTTGTAGTGAATTGATTAGAAGATGGGAGAAGATGATTCCTGATGAAGGCTCCCAAGAACTAAATGTCTTTCCAGAGCTCCAAGGCCTCACAAAAGATGTCATCTCTAGGACTGCATTCAGTAGCAGCTATGAAGAAGGGAGAAGAATATTTGAACTCCTAAAAGAGCAAATTCAGCTTTATATTCAAGTTTACAAGACTGTATACATCCCTGGTTATCGGTATACCTTATTTATCTTTTGTATTTTTGTATAACTCTCCGGTTAATTTATTCATCCAGTCAGAACTTACATCTCTAGTTACTTTAATCAGATTTCTGCCCACACCAATGAACAAAAGAAGAAGCCAAGTATACAATGAGATGAAAAGAATTCTTAAAGGCATGATTGAGAAGAGAGAAAAGGCCATAAGAATGGGGGAAAGTTGTAAGGATGACCTTCTGGGTTTGTTACTAGACTCCAATATGAAGGAGGGTGAAGAGCATGGCAAGTCCCAAAACAAAGGGATGAGCACTGAGGAAGTGATTGAAGAGTGCAAGCTGTTCTACTTTGCAGGGCAAGAGACTACCTCACTTTTACTCACATGGACAATGATTTTATTGAGCATGTATCCGAACTGGCAGACTAAGGCAAGAGAAGAGGTTCTTAAAGTCTTTGGAAAGAACACACCAGACATGGAGGGATTGAGCCACTTGAAGATTGTAAGTACTTCCATTCGTTGAATTACCGAATGTCATGACCGAAATTTGATCAGTATTATTTGTTTCGACAGGTGACCATGATTCTATATGAAGTTCTTAGGTTATATCCACCAGTGGTTTTCATAACAAGAAAAACCTACAAAGCAATGGAACTCGGTGGGATTACTTACCCTCCAGGAGTGATATTCTCATTGCCTTTACTCTTCATTCACCATGACCCTACTTTTTGGGGAGAAGATGCCAAAGAGTTTAATCCAGAGAGGTTTTCCGAAGGGATATCGAAAGCATCCAAAGTTCCGGCTGCCTTCTTTCCTTTCGGTGGAGGTCCACGCATTTGCATTGGTCAAAACTTTGCACTGATTGAAGCTAAGATAGGAATTTGCATGATTCTTCAGCACTTTTCCTTTGTACTTTCGCTTTCCTATATTCATGCACCGCACACTGTTATTACTCTTCAACCAGAGCATGGAGCTCAACTCATGCTGCAAAAGTTGTGATTTTTATTCTTATTGTGAGATCATGGGCCGTTTTGAATGCATGTAAAAAGGAAATATATATTTGTTGAAGTTAATGTGATGTCCGCAGAAATTACTATTGTATCTGTTAAAGTTCAAGTGATGTCTGCTGAAGTTACGATGATAGCTGGCAATGTTCAAGTGATATGTGATAAAGTTATAGCAATGTGTGTTAGAGTTAAGGTGTTATGAATGTATATGAGTTGGATGGTCAGAAGGGTGTTTTAGTAATTTAGCTATGTGTTGTTGTTATTTAGTATAACCAATGTAATGGGTCTACTGTAAAACTTGAAGTGAATTGAGAACTAAAAAGTAGAAAGAAGTGTTCCCTAGTTCTTTGAAGAAATTTCATATTTATTCTTGTTCAATATTTTTATTTTTATTTTATATATTTTTAAATTATTTTTATTTATTTATTTATTTTGTTATTTTTTGCTTTGTTTAAACGTTACAATGTACAATAAAAAAAATTTCTAAAATAAAATTTTTGTGTTTCACGCGGAGGCATCCCACAAGGTAGTGTATTTTTCTGGGTTGCCTCCGTGTGACAGAAAAATTCTATTGACACTACTTACTTGGCTTAAATTTTAGAAAAAAAAAACCTTTTCTCATTATAAATTGTAACATTATTTATAGAGAGAAACAAAGAAAAAAATACAAAATAATAAAAAGACAAAATTAAAATAATAATAATAATAATATATAATATATAATATAAAAAAATTGCGACATGGCATGGCATGTTATCAGTCTAGTTGGGCTGCCACGTCATCAAAATACAACCACGTATAAAATTTAAAAAAAAAATACTTTGTATTTCATTCATTTGTCACATCAATGCGACATTAGTGCCACATCAAGTTCAAAGATCAAATGTGATGAATACATAATACACAGGGACCGTATTGAACAAATTTTGAAATTAAGAATGAAAATGAACATTGGACCTGTTTCCAGAGACCAAAAATGGTTTTAACCCTTTCTAAAAAGTAGAGCGACTAATAAGGGAATTATTCCTTATTTGTTCAAACCTAGATAATTGGAGTGTCCTAGAACAATGACATAAGTGTTGACTTCAAATGGATTGTCCGAAGATCCAATAGATCAATTCAAGGACACATGGTTTTCACGTTTCAATTTGTTTGATTTTTTTCTAAAAAAAAATATTTAAACTTTACACATAAACATGCATGGAACCAAGGGTGGCAAGCGGAGGGCTTCAGCCCCCCTCCCCCCGGCACCGGTGATTCCCCGAAGTTTGCCCATCAACTCGTGTGGAAAGCGCCCCCCCCCCCCCCCCGCCCGCTCCCTTTTCCATCAGAGTCCTCTGCCTCCCTCACCCCCTCAAGCCCTCAGTCGATTGGGCATGGCAAAGCAAATAGAAGAGGCATGCATCACCTCCATCTTTCATTGACCTCATACCCTTAAGACACCATGAAGGAATCCTTATATTCTTATGCTTCTCTTCCAACCCTAACCCTAAACCAAACTCCAACCAGTGATGGTAAACAACAAGAAGAAGGGGAAGAGATGGAGAGAGGGTGGTCAAAGATAAGGTTAGCAGTAAAGGAGCTTTCACTGTTGAAGCTTGAGGATCATGCCAATCCTCCACCATGATCTTCTTGGGTGTTTCCAACCTTCTTGTCCATGTTCTTGGTTTGCCCATTTCTATGTTTTTTTTTTTTCCTTTTTTTCTCAACATTGTCTAGCTTCTTTGTTCTTATTTATTCTTGATGCTTTTCAGATAAGGTTAGACCAACTATGGTTGTTCTCAGACAGGATATCCATACAAGGATCCGGATCCTCTCCTTGTTTTTTCCCTCCTTGTATTTCCTTGTTTTCAATCTTGGCCATTGATTTTAAAATCCAAAGGCCAAAAGATTGTCCTACTCAGCTTTCTCTCATCTAAACTATTAGATGAGAGAAAGCTGAGTAGAACAAGCTTTTGGCCTTTGGATTTTAAAATCAATAGCTAAGATTGAAAACAAGGAAATACAAGGAGGGAAAAAACAAGGAGAGGATCCGGATCCTCCATACAAACATTAAGGTAAATGATATGGATATGTCTAGTAGGACACATGGCAACATCCCGAGAGTCCATCCTACCGACCCAAGTCGAACATATAGCAGCATCCTAAGCGTGCATCTGACCAGTTCAAATCCCCACCTCGGACACCCCGTTTGGGCAAAAGGGCACAAAAACAGTTGCAAAATCAAGACATGAAGAAGAAGAATGGTAGAAAGATAGGGTGCAGAAGATATCATGTTAGAGGATAAGGTGTTGAAGATATCAAGTCAGGAGATAAGTATGACCACCATGGCCTCTAACAAAGGAAAGGACGGATGTCGAACACGGTAGAAGAGGCGGCGTTGAACTTGGCAAGCGAAGGGATGG
The DNA here is from genome assembly GCA_026586065.1 of Dioscorea zingiberensis. Classification (NCBI taxonomy): domain Eukaryota; kingdom Viridiplantae; phylum Streptophyta; class Magnoliopsida; order Dioscoreales; family Dioscoreaceae; genus Dioscorea; species Dioscorea zingiberensis. The sequence goes on along the minus strand of CM048818.1, from coordinate 54,700,708 downwards.
GTGCCAAGCCCGAGAGAGGGGACAGGCGCCAAACCCAGCAGAAGAGGATAAAAAGGGAGAAAAGCAAGAGAGAAGGTAAACAATCAGATCAACCCCAAAAAACTCCCCTCCACCCCACCTCTAAATTTCGGCCTACTAACTTGATCGTCAAAGCAGAACCAAGGCACAAGGCCCACCCCAACCGAGAATGGCGGAGCCCAGATTTAATATTAAGGGGGCAAGATCAAAGTATATTTTTATAGAAATAAAAATAAAATAATTCACAACCTAAATTAAAAAGAACTTCAAACAAAGTAACTAATTAATATATACTTTATGTAAATTATTTCTAATATCTTTTACATAAAAAAAATAATAACAACAGTTAAAAGGTATTATATTATTTTCATAATAAATATAAGAAATCACACGAGAACTACAACAATCTCGAATTCTTCGAAAAAACAAATTCATCTAAGAAGAAAAACAAGATTAAGAGCATGTGGAATCTAATCCCTAAATGAATCAAAATGATATACTAGCGGAAATCGAGAGAGTCAAAGGTGCAAAGTTGGATGAAAATCACCTTGGGTTGGGCCACCAGAGAAAGATGAGAGTTACCTGTAAGAAAGAGAAAGGATAGAAGGGAAATAGGGAATGGAATGGGGCATTATCGGGTTCAGAATTTGCTCATTGAATCCACAACCATTATTATGCGGACGGATCCAAAACTCAACTCTATCCAACAAGATTGTTTACCAAATGCCCATGAGAGCTATGAAGATTTTCATAATTATATCTCAACATTCATGTTAGCTTTGTAATTAGATGGATAAACCCATAAAGTTTTTATATTCTCATATATTCAATGGATTTTTATTGAAATAGTAAAATTTAGGGGGGAATTAAAAATATATAGTATGTTGTTTTAAACATATTAAAAATATATAGTATATTTTTTTTAAATTAAGGTGGAAATTAAAAATATATAGGATATTGTTTTAAACATATTAAAAATATATAATATATTATTATTTTTTTAAATTAAGGGGGCAATTGCCACCTGTAGGTGATCTTTCTGCTTCGTGAAGGTGCCTAGACGACCAGGTTTTCTCCAGCAACTGTTGACATCCTCTCCGAACAAACAAATCTTAACCATTGGTTGCGATCCGGTTTGATCCTAAGGAGAAACCATATCTAAAGCTAACAATATATATGTTATTAGCTTGTTCATCTTTGTTCATATCTTTGAATGATATGGTGAGAAGGTTCTTATAGTTGTGTGTGTGGATTGGAATCAAATTGTTTATCATTATATAGTCATGTGATTAGATAGATAAGGACATATGAACTACTCTAATCTCTCAACGTGTCTTCTCTATCATAATTTCATTGAAAAAAGAAGAAACATTGCCTTGATTGGAATCTCTATCATATGTATCTGAATGATAGTGGAAGAGTTTTTTTTTTTTTTTATCAGAGCCATCACTTTATTTATGTTTAGAGGTGTTGAAGAGAGAGAGAGAGAGAGATGAAGGGACTGCAAGAAATATTGATAGTTGTTCAAGAGCAGTCTTATGGCTTACTAGTTGTGAATAATCAAACTATATATTCATATACATGAATTCATGAATTCTCACAATCTGATTTAATGTGTTTATTCACAAAGTTAATTATGAATCCTAGTAGATCCATTTCTTTCAGTGTAGCATTGTTGGAAAGATTAACCAAGGATTCGGACTCAAACCTTGAACAAATGGTTGAAGAAGCATATACTACAACACTAAAGGCCCGATTCAGTCCCCTCTACCCATGAGTCTTGGTCTTGGTTTGGTTACTTGCCCGTAAATGCTTTAATTCTAAACATCCTCTGTAGTCGTTATTTCCTTGATTTGCAGTACTAAAACTTAACAAGTTTTCAAAAAAAAATATAGAAGAAACTTTGAGTTTCGGGTAAATTACACAGGAGGTCCTTCAATTTAGGTATCTTCCCATTTTGGTCCCAAACATTCACTTTGTAACCAGAAAGTTCTCCAACTTTAAACATTGTAACATAATAGTCCCTCAGGCCAGTTGTCGGTTAAAAAAAAACTGACGTGACAATGATGAGGTTGACTCACTTCAACTTATGAAATATCTTATGATTATTTTTAAATAAAATAACTTTTATGATTATTTTATTATTATTTCCCTCATCTCCTTCCTCTCACTCTCCTTCTCTCTCTCGTTCAAGATCAAAGGAAAGATTATTATTTGGGAACCTGCAAAAAATTTGAGAATTCATAAGGCAAGTGAAAAATTATTGGATATCCTCTTTCCACGATGCGTGTTATTTTCAAAGAATCTAATACGATTTAGTCATACTATTATCTTTGAGCAGAGCCATTTTGAGTCTTTTATGAATTAGTATCTTTCCTTGATTTAAAAATATCAATCACTCTCACAAGCCTTTTTGGTCCATATATATATATATATATATATATATATATATATATCTTTAGGGACTGAATTTTTATAATCGTGAAAATAGAGGGACTAAAAAATCTCAATTTATATTAGAGGAGCTCAAAGGGCTGGTTCGGCATAATAAAGAGGTTAAATTGGACATTAGACTTTTTTTAAGACAAACAATCATTGAAAAGGGTGTAAGGGATATATATCTTTAGGGTTGGATTTTTATAATCGTAAAGTAGAGGGACTAAAAAATCTTAATTTATATTAGAGGGGCTAAAAGGACTGGTTCTACATAATTGAGAGATTAAATTGGACATCACATCTTTTTCAAGACAAACAATCATTGAAAAGGGTGTAAGGGTATCAAATGGTCACAATAACATGTTCAATCTTAAGAGTTCTTGATTTCTAAATGTTCTCACTAGGAAACTTCACCTTTGTGGCTTCTTGTTGTTACTCTTGTTGAGTAATGACCATGGAGTTAGTGATGGGAGTGGTATGGGCGGCGGTGGCGGTGGTGGCGTGGGCGTGGAGGACGTTGGATTGGGTTTGGTGGACGCCGAGGAGGCTGGACCGGGAGCTCCGGCGGCAGGGCCTGCGCGGCAACCAGTACCGAGTATTGCACGGCGATCTCAAGGAAAACGCCCAGCTCTCCGAGGAGGCTAAATCCCGGCCTCTGCCTCTTCACTACCATGACATCGCCCCCCGCGTTCTCCCTCTCTTCCACAACGCCATCAAAGATCACGGTACTCTCTCTACCCTCTTTCTGATTTTTTTTTTCTCTTGTTTTTATTATTATGGAAAAATGTTTTTTAAGTTAATTCTGATTTTATTAGAGTTATTTTTCAAATTTTTTTTGTTGATAAATCTACAGAAAAAATAACCTTTTAAATAGGTAATGTTTTTTAGGGAGATTTATTAGGGGGCATAAATAGATCTATAGAAATTTAAATAAAATATATCATGTCAGGTAATATCCTGACAAAATAAAACAAAAGAATAATCAAATGGCTCACTGATTGAAGCCATTACTGACTTATGTCACATATGTCCCACTGAGCAGTCGTTTTCAGTTGCTTTTAATATCTTGTGTTTGACTTTGATCACCCACAAGTTTGTTTTTGAGTATAATGAATTTATCTACCCAAACCCCTTTATAATTTCCTTGATTTAGATGAAACATTTTCTTTTATCAATTTAATATATTAGCATCATAGCATAGTGATCTGATATTAGTTTAGTTTTTTGGTGAATAATATATATATATATATATATATATATATATATATATATATTTCATTTTTCAAAAAAATTATCATGGGTTATGAAAAGGGTTTATCTTTGAAACTAGTCTATGTTTGTACACTTGAACCGCAGGTAAAATCTCAATAACTTAGCTTGGTCCTTACCCAAGAGTGATCTTAGCAGAGCCAGAGCTAGTGAAAGAAGTACTCTCAAACAAGTTTGGACATTTTGTTAAACCAAGTACAACTCCCCTTGCCAAATTTTTGGTCCAAGGGCTTGCGTCTTATGACGGTGAAAAGTGGGTCAAACACAGAAGGATCATCAACCCTGCATTCCATTTTGAGAAACTAAAGGTAACAGCCTTTATTCTTATACATTTTATATTTTATTATGTTGAAAAAATGAGATAATTTTTTTTTTCCGAAGAACCAAGTTTTGAAAAAAAAAAAAAAATGCTTTTTTACCTTTTCAACAAACGATTGGGTACGAATTTCTTGGAGAAACATTTATGAGACATAAACAAAGCACATATGGAATTTCTTTTGATAAAAATGCATAAAACATGTTTTATTTATGATAATAGTTTAGGATATGCATGCCACCCAAAGGTGTAGTGAGTTACAAATAAAGGTGTAACTCATGTGTCTCTCCTTGTTGCCAAGGTGTCATGTGGTGTGTTCCTTGTGAACTCAAGGTTTCTTTCACCAAGTCTTGCTACTTTTAGTCTTGTTATATATATATATATATATATATATATATAAGGGCTACATCAAACCAAGATAATAAGATAAAACCAAAGGATCGATGATTACAGCGGTATCTTGGAATTCCGATGCGTTGGGTAATTAAGCTTGGTGAGTGTGCTCTGGGGTTGAGTCCCCCTTAAATGGGAGGAGCAGGTAATTCACGGCTTGAAAACATGGGTTGAGTTCCCAGCATCTATCTGCCGCGGTGAGGGTCAAAGTCTTTCATCACAAAAGGCCACAACCCTTGACGTCCTTCTGTGGAGGGGTTTATCCCCTGTGTAAAAAAAAATAAATAAATATTAGTATCACGAATGATTTTTAAAAAATGCGTTGTTGTTTTGAAAACATCACATGTTTTTCTAGTCATAGGTTCCATGTGATGGCCATCATGGTGAGCTCCCACTCCTTTTTTTAGTTCTTTTCTACCCTTTCGGTGTTGGAGGAATGCAGATGAACAGAGCAAGGAAGACACTAAAAGAAAATTATATGCTTCATTCAAGATGTTTATTCAACTATCAGCTCATATATATAGCTGATTTCTCAAGGTGATAATATCAAAAGCAAATCAGCCTAATCAGGATCCTAATAAATTCCTTTAGTATAGGAATACAATTGACTGGGCAATGTTATTTAAACATCTGCAGCATTTTAAAAGCAAAAGACATGTGCATTCCATAAAGCAAATATTTAACATATTAATAACACTAAAAGTTATGGTTTGCAGCAAATGCTGCCAGCATTCTCTACGTCTTGTGGTGAACTTATTAGAAGATGGAACAAGATGATCCCTGATGAAGGCTCCCAAGAACTAAATGTCTTTCCAGAGCTCCAAGGCCTCACAAAAGATATCATCTCCAGAACCGCATTCGGTAGCAGCTATGAAGAAGGGAGAAGAATATTTGAACTCCTAACTGAACAAATTAAGCTTACTATTCCAGCTTTCAAGACTGTATACATCCCTGGTTATCGGTATACCTTCATTTAATCATTCGTAATTTTGTATAACTCTCGAGTTAATTTATTCATCCGGTTAGAACTTACATCTCTAGTTACTTTAATCAGATTTCTGCCCACACCAATGAACAAAAGAAGAAGCCAAGTGTACAATGAGATGAAAAGAATTCTTAAAGGCATGATTGAGAAGAGAGAGAAGGCCATAAGAATGGGGGAAAGTAGCAAGAATGACCTTCTGGGTTTGCTACTAGACTCCAATATGCAGGAGGGTGAAGAGCATGTGAAGTCCCAAGACAAAGGGATGAGCACTGAGGATGTGATTGAAGAGTGCAAGCTGTTTTACATTGCAGGGCAAGAGACTACATCAGCTCTACTCACTTGGACAATGATTTTATTGAGCATGTATCCGAACTGGCAGGCTAATGCAAGAGAAGAGGTTCTTCAAGTCTTTGGAAAGAGCACACCAGACATAGAGGGATTGAGTCACTTGAAGATTGTAAGTACTTTCATTCATTGAATTACCGAGAGTGACCGAAATTTCATCACTACTATTTGTTTTGACAGGTGACCATGATTCTATATGAAGTTCTCAGGTTATATCCACCAGGGGTTTTTCTTGATAGCAAAACCTCCAAAGCAATGGAACTTGGTGGGATTACTTACCCTTCAGGAGTGATACTCTCACTACCTCTACTCTTCATTCACAATGACCCTACTTTCTGGGGAGAGGATGCCAAAGAGTTCAATCCAGAGAGGTTTTCCGAAGGGATATCGAAAGCATCCAAAGTTACAGGGGCCTTCTTTCCTTTTGGTGGAGGTCCGCGCATTTGCATTGGCCAAAACTTTGCACTGATGGAAGCTAAGATAGGAATTTGCATGATTATTCAGCACTTCTCATTTGTGCTTTCACCTTCCTATATCCATGCACCGCACTCTGTTATTACTCTTCAACCACAGCATGGAGCTCAACTCATGCTGCAAAAGCTGTGATTTCTATTCTTATTGTGAGATTGGGCCGTTTTGAATGCATGTAAAAAGGTTATATATATCCTCTTCTTTGATTTTATCCTTTCTCACACTTTAAAGGAGATTAATAAAGACATGCGTCAAATTAGTATGTAAAAAAATTTCAGAAGTATACAATGCCTGTATGAGTTTGCAACATCCATAGGTTTATCTTGAGAACCTCTCTGCAAGGGAATTGATTTTGCTGATTGTCAATGAAATTATCTGAAGATAGTTATTATGAAATCCAAGCTATGTTTTAAATCTTTGCTTTGGTATTTCGATTGTGGTGAGATAACTCTACCTTGGAGGTTATATAATAAGCGAAGCAGCTACATGTTTTATTTGAGTTGAAGATGTGAAGTAGTCACTGGAGTGTATTTCATTAGGCAAACAATGAGCTCATCAGTATATGAAAGGGCTATAACTTTAAAACTAAAACAGTGAGAGTAGCAAATATTGTCTAGTTTTCGTCCCTAAAAATGATCTGATTGTTGAGCTTTTCATCAGCGTGTTTTCATTTTATTCAATACAACCCATGTGTATTGCGTATTTGGGTCATATACGGTCCTTGACACTGACGTGGTGCTTATGTGGTAGCCAAGTGGCATACAACTGAAATACAAGAGTATATTTTGATTTTTTTTATATTTAAAAATGGACATATTTTGCCTAGTTGGTGTGACAAATGGTCGTATACGCTGACGTGGCTCATGACGACGTGGTACATGATGCCATGTCAGCAAAATCTTTCCTTGATGCAAGTTATTGTGATGACATGGCATGCCACGTGGCCAAAAATTTAAAAATAATTAATTTTTTTTAATAAGATTCTCACATGATGCTCTTTCCCTCATCCGCTCCGTCGGCTCATCCCGCGTCTGCCTCTACGACGCCAACCCCATTGTCATCCACGCCTTCCTCGGTGTCGGCCTCAACCTCGCCATCGACGTGCCCGATAACTGCCTCCCCTCTTTCACTGGCGATCCCCACTCCTTCCTCTCCTAGCTCCGCTCTAACGTCCTCCCCTATCCTGACATCTCCCTCATCATCCTCGGCAACGAGGTCCTCACCTCCACCTCCTCCTCACTTTTCTCCTTCCTCTTCCCTGCCATGACCAACCTCCACTCCTCCCTTGCCTCCCTCGGACTTGACTGTCGGATCAAGATCTCCACCGTCCACTCCCTCACCATCCTCTCCCAATCCCCCCCCCCTCCGCCTCCTCCTTCCGCCGTGATCTCCTCCCGATCCTCGCCCTTCTCATCTCCTTCCTCTCCAAAACCAAATCCCCATTCCTAATCAGCATGCCACGTTAGCATGCTGACATGGCATGCCACGTCATCATAAAAACTTGCATCCGGGGAAAGATTTTCTTTGATGTGGAATCATGTGTTATGTCATCATGAGACAAGTGAGTGTATTGTCACGCCAACTAAGCAAAATACATCCATTTTTAAATAAAAAAAATAAAAATATACCCATGTATTTCAATTGTATGCCACTTGGCTGCCACATAAGAGCCCTGTCAGCATTAGGGACTGTATTTGACACAAATAAGAAAGGCATAGGGGTTGTATTGAATAAATGAAAACACAAGGATGAAAGTGAACAATTGTACTATTTTAAGGGAAAAAAGTGTCTTTAACCCTAAAGACACTTATCGTCCCTGGAAATAGTGCAATTATTCACTTTCATCATTGTGTTTTCATTTTGTTCAATCGACTATATGTATTGTATCTTTGTCAAATCACGGTCCCTGAGTGCTATGGCGCTAATGTGGCAACCAAGTGGCATACAAATGAAATACATGGGTATTTTATTTTTGTTTAAATGGATGTATTTTATTTATATGACAACTAGAAGTATTTGTTGATGTAGAGTACCACATGCATTGCTGACGTGGCATAAAATTCAAAAAATTTAAATGATGATGCTTACATGACATTTTTTAAGAATAAAATAAAATAAATTATTTAACAAACAACTTAATTAACCTTACTACAAATCAATGAACTACTTAATCAACCTACTTAAAGAAAACATAATTAAACTTAATTAACCTTATTTCAAACAACTTAATTAACATAATTAAAAAACAAAATTAAACTTTCCCAAATCAATGAACTAAACCATAACCCTAACCTAACCCTCTCCTTCTTGTCACCATAGTAGCGCCCTGCGGATGCATTGCTGACACTAACTCACGTCTCCTTCACCTGCTCGGTGGGTGCCATGCACCCTCAGCTCTCTACTCCCTCGGCAGCCTTGGCCGGCGAGGTGAGGCTACTTCTCCCTACCCCTGTCCCGGTACCAGCAAGAACACCTATAGCGTCTCAGGGATAACCCCTTCATCTCCCACCTCCACCTCTGGCGAGGCTACTTCGCTTTGGCGTCCCCTCCCTTTCCTAAGAAACCATCAAGACTCCTATGCCTTCTCCACCTCCTCCTTGAACCTTCCTTCCCTTCTTCCTCCCATTGTAATTGTTGGGTTTGAGTGTCCAAGACCAACTTGGTACTTGATCTAAAAGGCAGCCTATGTAGCAGACCAAGTAGAGAGTTGAGCCGATGAGGTGGAGTTCCAAGACACTAAGGGCGATGAGTGGGCCGATGTGCCACATATTGGAAAGGGTGACTGAAGCGTCAGATCGGAAATGCATATGGGACATATATTTTCGACACTGGTGTATTAGGTAAGCAGTTGTTGCCGAAGAGTTAGTTGATCAGCAAGGGTTCAGGAAAGAATCACATGGCTCCCATTGGGAAGTACACTAACACTAATCCCAAGAGGAATGGCGGTGTTAGAGGAAAAGGTGTCTTGGAATCACCACAGGTATGATGGACAACATGATGTGACATGGAGTATTACACAAGTTACAAAAGGATGCTTTGGGATTCGAGCCAAGGAGATAGGAAAGAGGTTGATGTCTTCTTGTGGTGAGATAGACTACATAATGAGAATCCAAGAGTGAACCCTTGAGCACTAGTGAAGAAGCAAGCAAGAAGAAGAAGAAGGAAAGAGACATTGGAGGTGAAAGAACTTTGAAGCTCAACAAGCTGTGGTTTGGGTTTATTTGCTTAAGCTTGTCTTAAGTCAAGTATTCAGCGATCTGTTTGTCTATTTCTTCTTTGTTTGTAATCTTGAGTTTGGGCATCAACTCTAGAGTCACTTTGTAGTTCTTGCTTGAGAGTTTAGTGAATATCTTTGTATCTTGGGGTGCCGATTGGTTTTCCCCTCGATTTGTTGGGTTTCCGCATTATATTTGGTGTCTTTGTCTCTTGTGATTGTTTTAGTGTTCTATGTGTCGAGTTCTTATTGAGCTTACATCTCTTCCTCTGAGGTCCATCTCCATATGATAATCATCTCCCAATTCTCATATCTGAAGCTCTCCTTATGTTCCAGATCCATGGTGCAATTCCCTTTCAATGGAGGCCCTTAGCTCGCTCTCTTTTTCGTCCTCATCATCGTCGGCGCCACATTAGTTTCCTCTTATGTTAGATTGTTAATTTTGTTTCTCTTTAAGGTTTAAAGCTTCTAATGATTCAATCGGGAGGTTATGTGTTGTGACTCTTTGTTTTCTGTGTGTTCTTTAGGAACTAAGAAGTTCGAACGTCGCTGACAACTCATCCACGCAATTAGTTGGATCTTAAAGATCTTGCCTAATTCTGGCTTGCAGATTTGAGTCGGGGTGGATGATCCGTTGAGCAAGAATCCAGAGTAATTGAAGTCTCTACAAAAGAAGGGCAACGACTAGTGATGTTGTTGTTGTTGTTGTTTTGATGGCTATGAATATAGATCGATCTAGGGGTTTTGGTCAAGGTGTTGGAGCTGGGGTTCTCGTACAGCACCAGGGGTTTCAAGATCGATATCTCAACAACGGGTTCTTCATCTCCATGATCGATGGATTTGAGATCGATCCATAGTGCCACAAGATAGCTCTGGACTTGCTCCACCACCTTTGTTGGCTCTATCACCACCGGTGGGAAGATAGTTCCTCCATATGTGTTAGGGTTTAGTTCATTAAGAGGTTAATTATGTGTTTGTAATTATATTATCTTTACTATAAGGATGTAATGACGTTAATTAAGTTGTTTGTAATATAATTAAGTATGTTTTATCTTTAAAAAAAATTGCCATATCAACGATATTATTTAATTTTTTTTATTAATTTTTTAAAATTTTTTGCCACATTAACGATACATTTGGCACATCACGTCAACAAATACGTATGCCACATATGCAAAATACATCCATTTGTAAAAGAAAAAAAAATCTATATATTTCATTTGTATGCCACTTGGCTGCCATATAAGCGTCACGTTAGCACCAGGGACCGTATTTGACCAAAATACGCAATTCATAGGGGACGTATTGAACAAAATGAAAACACAAGCATGAAAGTAAAAAATTGCACTTATTCCAAATACGAAAAGTGTTTTTAACCCATGATAAAAAAAAAGATAAAAATCCATCGAATTTGTTCTCTTTAAAGTTTTATGTAATTGTTTGAGTTTGGTTCAATTTTATGTAATCCTAGGAAATTAGTATAAACTATGAAGACATGCATATCAAGGAACATCATCAACTATGGATATGGGCATTCATAGCTCAAACATCAACTATGGATATGGACATTCATACCTCAAACATTTGATGATATATTATGTGCATGTATTAAGGTCATACTTTATATTAGATATTATAGTAATTTTAAAAGAAATGGATTGAGTACTTATGAACAAGTTGTTGGTTTGACTGCCCTATGTGCGGGCTAGAATTATTGAAATAATAAGAAGCATGTAAGACATACAATGGCATCATAAAATTCAAACATCATACTAGTTTGCTACATCCAAACAAGATAAGCAGAAACTATTATGATGGAACACATATCACAGGATGGAGTAAGTAAACACAATAAATCCTATCTTGTGGAAGAGAAAGCGATAACCTCACGAGGTGCCTCGTAATCTTTGAATAGATGTCTATGGAGAAGCGCGCAGAACAACGATTTCCATAAGAACTATTTGTTGCCTCATGCAAGGCTTCAACGACGACTTTCGATAGAGATAATTCTCCTCCCCCTGGTGGTGCACAACACAAGAGGGGTCCAGGGTTGGAGAAGGTGCAACATAGCAAAAGCAGGACTTCTCCTAGAAGGAAAAGGTACAAGGAAATTAACAATAAAGAAACCAGAATTGTTCTAATTTTTAGACTCACCTTGTTCCCTCTTTACCAGAGAAACCCAATGGGTTGCACCCACTCATGCACGTTCCACGGGACGTGACTCTCTGTTTTGTCGTTAACCAAGGGTGTCATTTCTTTCAGTCAAATTCAAAAATTTTGAAGTTTTGCATAACAATCTCCCAAATTTTGAAGTTTTGCATAACAATCAGCCAAATTATGAAGTTTTGCATAAAAATCTCCAAAATTTTGAAGTTTTGCATAACAATCCCCCACCAAAAATTAAAAATTTTAGAAAACCAAAAAGTCCTACTAAGTGTTGTTATATACTATGTTTTCGACAACGGTACCTTTCTGGTTTGAACTTTCATTTACCCACTAAGGGATCCATTCATTCACATAAGCAAATGGATTGCGTCTTGAATTTGCAACTTGGTGTGACAAACTTCACCCAAAGAGAACACAACACGTGGTTGCTTGAGCCTAGTCTCTCAGTTTGGGGTATTACGGTCATTCCCCCAGTATCTACACGTGAGTGCTTTAGAGAGTACCCGACTCTCATAGATCGCAACCTCCGATCACACTCATGTAGGTGTATTCTCCATGGTATCCTGCAGGATAAATACCCTCCCTTTCCAAAGACTTGAATACAAGAGTTATACTTAGCCTCCCCATATAGTGTGAAGTACGTCACATGAATCATCCACCGAATAGGGCCGAGGAGTTTCCTTCGATAAAGGTGTACTTCTAGTTACCTAATCAGCTTGTTTTTCTCACTAACCTACTTCATGGGATCTCCATTCAGGTAGGATGGGTTACCACTGTTGGCAACTAATCAACGAGTCTCATACCCATATCCCTTGATGCCTCACAGATTACCCTGTACGATATAGTGAAGGGGTTTCCTAGGTTCTTCTCATTGTGGATATACTGCGCAGTGATCACTTCATGTCCATGAAGGTTTTTGACAGTCTTTAACCTTCTTTTCACATGCCTTAAGGATTTCATATTCTCCTTACTACCGTTACCCTTTGCTATCATAGCTTGGTTATCACAGTATAAAAGAATAACTGGAATTGGTTTTTCTAGTACAGGTAAATCTATCTAAAGCTCTTACAACAACTGAATCTCGTTAGTAGCTATGTCGAGTGTAGTTAGTTCAGCCTAAATAAGTGGAGCGTGTCAAGATAGTCTATTTTGCAGACTGCCATGCAACTACTACACCAGCCAAAGTGAACACATTCCCATTGGTGGCTTTGATCTTGTCCGAATCCGAGATCTAGTTGGAATCACTCCAACCTTCAAGAGCTACAGAGTAGGCGGTATAATGTAACCCAAGTGTTATAGTCCCCTTGAGGTATCTAAGTACATGCTAAAGTGTCGGTCAGTGATCATCTCTAGGATTAGACATATAATGACTAAGCCTGCTCACAATATAGGAGATATCTGGCATCATCGCACCAACTAGATACATTAGAGATCCTATAATTTGAGATTATCTTAATTGATCCTTTATGGCTCCAGTGTTCTTACGCAACTTTAGAATAGGATCATAGGGTGTGGGTACAAATCTGCTCTCTAGATGCTTGAAACAAGTCCATACCATTTCCATATAATGGGATTGTGATAATGTGATCCCATTCTCACCCTTGATGAGCTTGATGTTCAGGATTACATCCGCTTCTCCAAGATCCTTCATATTGAAGTTCTTGGACAAAAATGACTTAACGACATTTATCACTTCGATGTTAGGCCCGAACAAGCAAATGACATCCACATACAAATAAAACATCACCCCTACAGTTCCACTGAATCTATACACATTTGTCAGTCTCATTCATACAGACGCCGGCGGATGTCAAAGTTCTATCAAACTCCACGTACCATTACTTTGGGGATTGTTTCAGACAAATAAGGACTTCAACAGTCTGCACACCTTCTACCCATGTCCAAGAACCACTAATCCCTCAGGTTGCTTCATATAGATCTCCGCCTCCAGCTCTCCATTAAGAAAAGCTATTTTTACATCCATTTGATGGATGAGGAGACCGTATGAAGCATCTAGTATAATAAGCATCTGGATCATAGTGGTACTGGCCATAAGAGAATAGGTGTCAAAATAGTCCTCACCTTCTTTCTGTATAAACCCCATAGCCACAAGTTGAGCCTTAAACCTGTGTTAAATCCGTGGTTTTAGGAGAATAAAATTTGTTTTTCTTTCTAGTTGTTTGTGTGGATTAATAAGGGATTGTACCCAAAGTTGGACTCATTTGAGATGTCCTATTTTCCTTTCCAGAAAATTATTTGATGAATAAATATTATGGTTTAAATTCCTTCTTAATTATTGGAGTAAAGTAAGAAACTCCCCATGTTTGGAATTAGTGGGATTTGATTGGAAGAGTGAGGATTGTATAGATTTAAACCTTAATTGGAATTAATTAAAGTTTTGAGGAATGATGAGCAATATTAGAGCTGGTAGGGACTAGAAGTAAATTTCTCTCCTCTCATGCTTTTTAAAGTAGTGAGGGGCGTATTGTGAAGTAATAAAGGGAAGGGAACTAGACTTGAGCGAGGAAGTCGACTCCTCTCACAATGGAGGATTTAAATGCAATTTGTAGAAAGCGAGAGGAGGGTGAAAGGGGATTAATTGCACGTGATGGGTAGCCCGGCATCACGAGAAGCTTCCCTCATTTAAAATGAAGCTGTATGGATTGACAAAATCAAATAAAGAGGATCCAGCGGTGATACTTGACTTAAGAGAGAGGCAAGCAGGAGGCCGGTGGCCAGATTCATCGGCAGGGAGTGCGATCATGGCGTCTCTCTTCTGTAGCCTTGGCCGTAGTGAGCGGTCTTCCTCCGTAAATCATGGCCGGCCAAACTTAGAAAGAATCATATATGGTTCTTTTCCGCTATCAAAGCGATTGGGATCTCGGCCCCAGCCTACCCGTAAGTCCTATAAGAGAAAAGGCACCACGAACCCTAGAAGCATCACCACACGGCGGCGGAAGTCATCTTCACCGTAAGAGATCGGGAGAGAGATTGGGAAGCTGAACTCCGGTGACCGTAACAGGATAAGGGACAAGGCTGAGAGCGTGCGTGGGAGTTAAGTCACAGCTTCGAGGAAGTTCCACGAAGGGGCCGGGCTGGCGTTGATGAGGAGGACTCAGCGGGCGACATCCATCGGTGAGTCTTCTTCCTCCTCTTATGCTGCGATCATCTCTTTACATGCATGGCTGTGGTAGAGGCTTTCTCAGATGTCGAATAATAGGCAAGTAAAAATTTAAGTTAGGCTTTATTAATGAATAATAGTGATATTGATATGTTTGCATATAGATAAGTTAGTCTGGTAAACGTGTTTAGTGATGTCTCTCTAATGGTTGTAGTAAAAGTTGTTATTAAGTATGCATATATGATCTGTTGCAGTAGGTTATAGATGGGTGTATATCTGGGGTTATTTTATTTGTTTGTGAAACATAGGATGATCTGAGAAGGTTTTGGTGACATGTTATAGCCAAGAGAGCAAGGAAAACATTGGATAAGGGAGAGAAGTGCTCTCTGTTGGGTTGGTTCATGGATTTTCTGAAGTTATAGAATTGGGTTGATAGAGAGAATTAGGTATAGTTATTAGAACACAATTGGCTAAGTCAAGCTAAGCTAGATTCTTATTCACAGTCAACTAAGTGGGTTTGATTTATTGGAATCTTTATTGGGAATAAAAGTTTAATATATGCCCTTTAATTAATATATTAGTTAAGTATTTAAATTATTTCTAAATTTAGATTTTTATGGATATAGATATAAATGTGTAAATGAATAGGTATTTTGTCAGATCAAAAGTTGATTTGGTTGGCATGTGAATGAATCGATGATAATAAATTTATATTTATATGTTAATAAATTAAGAATCCATCATCATAGGGAGGTACGTACATGACTTGGATTTAATCAAAACACATGAACACTTGTTGGGTTGGAGTTAAGAAAATAAATAAAGCAAGAAAATGAAATTAAGTTAGAATAGATTAAAGATAAAATTTAATTAATAAATCTGGATTTTATTCTTTTAAACTGATGGATAAGCTTTGACTTAAATTATTTAAATAAATTGATAGATGTTATAAGTTGAACCGGTTTGATATTGAATTAATTAAGTTTGACTTGGTTAATAGATTAATCTAAGTTGAGCTTGATTAATAAAATAACCTAAGTTGAGCTTGATTAATAAATTTAATCAATTAATAGTTAGTCAAATTGATTTAAGGATAATTATCAGCAGGTTAAAATTTGGGAATAACTAAAAAGAAGAAGGAGATCAATCAGGTTAGTTGTTAGCCCATGTAAATTAGCTAAATAATTGGTTAATGAAATTAACTGATAAATAGCTAATTGGCTAAGTGGAATTTAATTAAGTGATAAACTTCAGTTATAGATTAGGTTAAATAAACTAATGGATAAGGTTTGGATTCGAATTTTGATTAAATAAATTAATTGATTAAACCATAGTTTAATCAATTGGTTGGGATTAATTAGCACCGGTGTAAATTAAATGGATGTTGATTTGAGTTAGTTGATTAGTTTTGATTAGTCAGACTAACTAATTGATTTGTTTATTAAATAGTAACTAATTGATTAGTGAGATAACTAATTAAAAATTAATTAATTGAATAATAAATTAATTGAGTATTTAGTTGATTATTTAAATAGTTATTTGGAGAATAACTAATTGATTAATTGCTGAATAATTAATTGGAAATTAAATAATTGGGTAATTAGTTAATTGAAGAATTTAATAATCAATTAGTGTCGAATTGATTAGTGGATTAATTAGGTTTTGGTCTAACTAGTTGACACGGTTGGGTTCGACCAACTTGGATTAGAGTCGATCAAGTAAGTTGGAGTGCGGATTATTTTAGACCAAGATGGTAGAATCAAATCATTTAAGTGTGGACTTAATGGATAAGGATGGGCGGGGCCCAAATTAGAACATCTTTGCGTATACATCTAGAATCATACGATGTTGCGAAATTCTGATATAGGATATATTATCAGGATTGACGTAGATGCGAAGGGAGTTGGTGCCTTGGGATACCAGACTTCGTGACTTTTGTAAGTACTCTTGCCTCGTGTCCATATTTATTGACTGGTTGCTTTCTCGATTTTATGCTTGTAAGTACCTCTGCCTTGCTTCTCCTCATTTGATGGTTGCTTTCTTTGTAAGTGCACCTGCCTAGTACCCACCTAGTTTTGGATTTTCTTGACTTTATGCTTTTGTTTTAACTTCCTTTCTTGGTTGTTTGTTGATCTCGATATTGTTGATTATCTTTGAGCTATTGTTTCATTGCTTATTGACCTTGATATCGCTGTGTTTGATATGTTTTGGATTGCATACACATGTTCAAGACCTTTCTTTATTGAGTTCCATGTTAGTGTATGCAAATTGGTGTGTAAGCTTTTGTTGGACATGCGTGTGTACGCTGATCATGGCTTCCCGTTGATCGGCACGTGGCCGTGGAAACGCGTGAGCCTGTGCTCCGTCCGGGTTGGTGTGTCAGCATTTCTCGTGTTGTAGATTCTCCCATTTTGTGCAGATCATGTGAGCGGGCGTCCAGGGGGAGGACACTCTGGGCATCCTGTAGTCCTACCAGGGGGACGGAACTCTGGATGTCCCACTTTGCGTCGGTGGGAGGATATCTTTGGCCTTATCACGTACATGAAGGGGCTCCACTTGAGACTCAGGGTTTGGATTATAAGATTTAAGATGAAACTTAGGCTCGATGTAGGAGATGACAAGTTTTTGTTATTCATGTTTGATTTAACTTCATGCTTGTGCTTGGTGAAAGTGATCCTCGTATGTTTTAAGCTTAGTCTTCTTTCCTATGATATTGTTTTGTGTGGATCACTTCGCATTCCATGCGGGGGTACTTACCGGGCTTTCCTTTCGAAAGCTCATCCCACTTGTCTTTTTCCTCTTTTCAGGTTTTAAAGTTAGGGTGATTACAACCAGGAGCTGCGCATAGAGGTTCGAGGACTTCAGCCTTCTTTACATGAGACCTTATATATTTTGTAGGACCCTTGTAGGGCCAATAATTGTTTTACTAAGAGTAAAGTTCCGCTGTAAAATAACTGTGAAATTATTTGTTGGGCATTTTGGTTATCTGCTCATGTATCATTTAGGCCTTGTATTCGAGTGGGGCCCGTTTCTACTCAGAATGCAGTAGGTCTATAGCGATGCGAGGTCTGGGATCCAGTCGGGCGTTCTGACTGTCAATAGTTCCATTAGGCCTTAACTTCTTTTTGAAGATCCACTTACAACTACTAGCTTACACCCAGCAGGAATATTAGTGACCCCCCACGTACTGTTGGCTGTAATGGAATCCATCTTGCTACAGACTGTTTCCTTCCAATACTCTGCATCTAGTTATGTAGATACCTTTGAAAGATTTCTAGGCACATCATCCACTTGATATATCACAAAATCATAACCAAAAGACTTTGTATCAATCTGTCTCTTACTTCTTTTAGGCTCAGTGCTCTCAGAAGTATCCTCTACAAGGACAAATGCAGGGGGTGGTAACTCATCACGAGGAATCATAGTCTTATCTTTCATAAGGAAGACAACCTCAAAAATGAAGTATCGTGAGACTTTATCACCAAATCACAACAATTTCTCCAGTCTCAGAACCCACTACTAAGAATCTATAGGTGATAAGTGTTCACTTTACCATATTTTTATATCATATATGTATACACTTTGCACGTGAATTTGGGGAATTATAGCCTGCTGATACTTAAACTGTGTTAATTTTGTGAAACGGGACATATTGGGGGCGATTCATTGGCAAGTTCAATTTTTGAAGCAATTACATGAAAATTTAAGCATAATAAGGTTGAAATAAAGAACCTAATGGTTCGTCTACTATCCCGTCTGAATCGAAGAAGCCATACAAGGGAGTCAGACAGGCCCGCTTGAAGCAAAACGAGGTTGTTTGGCTCGGGAGATAGTAATTTTGAAGAACCAAACATATCAGTTTGGATATAGATGGACCTATCTCGAATGGAGAAAGTCATAAGTCTAACTTTCTAGTGGACCAAACGGACGATTAGACGCCTGTCTGAGGTCCCGTCTAACTCGGGCATGGACTCGGTTATATCAACCTGATTAAGCCCAAACGCCTTGGAAACTATATTGTGGCTTCTTAATCACGTTTGGGACTATAAATACCAAGGTTTAGGGTTTTGAGAGCAGCTTCTAACTTCATCCACCACCCTTGGAGGCTCTCATCAACCACATTCACCCATCCATCATTTATGGCATACTAAAGGAGTGAAGAGCGTCGCTTGGCGGTAGAGCATCGGAGGGTATACGCCAACTGTCCTCACTAACAATGGAGGGAACAACGTATCACTGTCCTATCTTCTATTTTATGTTTATCTTTGTACTTGATTTGTGTTCCCCTCTAATAGGGAACTAACTCTTTAGATACTTAGGTATGATGAACTCTTGTGTTAGGTTTTAGTGTATGCCATTGTCTTCTATTTTGCTTAATAAAATGTTGTGGGTTGGGATCTATTGAGTGTGTTTTATGTATTGAATGCCTATGTTGTGACAGCTCAGGTATTCAATAGGGTCTGTATGAGGGATGAAGCGAATGCCACCTCGTATTAGAACTACCTCAGTAGAGTGTGCGTGAGCACATCGAGAGATCTGGTGTTTAGGTGAGCGAGCCCTTAATACGCATTATTCCCATGACTCTCCCAAGCCATAAATTCCTAGAAAAAATGCAACATGGGTATTGATATTAATCACCTTTCGGTGAGAGGGATTCAATGTATCTTAGGAATTCTTGGTCCAACCCCATATAATTATCAATATAGAAGACCTTGTCGGTATCCTTTATCGAGAACACAAGAGGGATTCATTACCTATGTATCTATTCTTCTGATTGATTGCCCTACGATTTCATCACATCCTTCATTAAACTTGATTTCACCTTTTCTTCAGATTTAGTCCAGTTTAACTTAAAAAAATCCCAAACTTCTTGGATAAGCTAGATAGTAGACGAGTAGTTAATACTAGTACTTCTAGGTCCCTAAGGATTTGATATCCGACTCTTATAGTCCACTTTATTACTTGACACGACCCGTATACTTATAATTGTAAGCATATGCATAATGCTCATCAATAGGCCACACTAATATGTGCATATCCCAGAAAGACATAGTTAATAGTTTTGGGTCCCTGTTTTCTCTTTTTCTGCTGCGGTATGTTGACCTTGAACAACCATCCCCATGTACGTAGAAAAGATAGATTGTATCTTCTTCCCATCCATCCTTCATATGGGGTAACCTCACTATTTTTAATGGGAACTCATTCAAGACGAAGCACACTATAAGAAAGGCCTTCCCCCCACCATTCCTCATGTAAACCTGAACTAGCTACTTAGCATGGCATTGATGAAGCCCATTAAAGTTTGGTTTTTCCATTCAGCCACCCATTTTATTTGGGTGAGTAGGGTGTCATCGTCTTATGGATTATTCAATAAGTCTCACAGAATTGGGTGAATTCCCAAGAGGTATACTCTCTACCATGATCAAACCTGAGCCATTTAATTTTTCTTTTTAGTTGGTTCTCAACCTTTACCTTATAGATTTTAAAGTAGTTTAGTGCTTCATGTTTAGTTTTCAACAAATATATATTGCTATATCATGTAGCATCATCAATAAAGTCATAAAGTATCTCTTGCCTCAATTGGTTAATACTATTCGTTTCACACAAATCAGAGTGGACGAGTTCCTGTGGTCAAGTGCTTCTTCCCTTAACACTCTTAAAGGGTTTGTGGGGTTGCTTTGCTTCCATGCACACTCCACACCTAGAACCTTTAGCCACATCAAGGATCAACTTAAGTTTCCCAAGTTGTGTGATGCAATCATAATTAACATAACACAAACAAGAATGCCAAATGACAGAATTGTTATTAATAGTGCAAGAAAGAGCGTACGAATTATTACAATTTTCTAGAATAGAAAGGTGGAACAAGCCTATGCACTCATAACCTTTACCAACAAGGTTTCCAAATTTTGTTAATACAATTTTATTAGACTCAAACATAAGCCTAAAGCCTTCTTTGTACAATAGTGACCCACTTATCAAGTTGCGCTTAATCTCTGGCACATACAACAAGTTAGTTCCGTTGAGGGGGTTGTGTTACTTCATAGATGATGAACTCTCAATAAAACAATAAGCGCACACACAAACACAAACACAAAGTAAAACAACAAGAAAGGAGACACGCCAATTGGTAACCCAGTTCGACTACTTCCAAGCATAAGTCTAGGAGGACAAGCTCAGAGATAACAATCCACCAAAAGAGGAGAGAAAACATGAGTACAAGTACTTGTCACTCACACTCACACAATATAAGCATACTCTCAAGATTGACCTATGACCACTCCAACCTACACACTTTGGTCTCTCTCCGGTGGCTCATCGTAAATCCTCATAGTAGGGTCTTATATAGACGTCTCAACCTCCCTAAAATATCATCTACCTCTATTAGAATCTCCTGAATCTCCGTGGAAACTAATTTGGAAACCTTCCAAAATTAGTTGTTATAAGCTATGCGCCCGACCGGGATCCGGGGACCTTGGAGCGCGTCAATGAGGACCCAGGCCGTGGTACCCAAGTGGAGGCGGGCCCCCACTCGAAAGTACAAGGCCTAAGTAATAGAAGCAGATAACATAATATAATCAAAATGTCATATATAACAATGTCGAAGTTGTACAGCGGAATTTAAAATCACAAGGGTTCAAATCACCCTATAACAAGCTATACAAAATCCGGCCCTACATGGGTCCTAAAACTCTCACACACAACCTGAGGTCCTCGAACCTCTCCAACACATCCCGATCCAGTCACGCAGCTCCAAATCTTGAGTCATCTGCCCCTCTTAACCTGGAAGGAGAGAGAAGAAGTGGAATGAGCTTTCGAAAGGAAAGCTCAATAAGTACCCTACGGAAAATCACAATGATGCAACAACAGATAACAACAGATAGTCAAACAGACATATAAAAAATAGTCAGCACAACAAGCCAATCAAACGGGGCCCCCTAAACTCATCCAATTATACTTCCACGGTCGGCGCAAGTCTTGCGTGGCCTCGGTGGTCAAGTGTGGGACAACGGTGGCTATGCTCCATGGATGCGCATACCCATCAGGGCGCATACCGACCCAACCTAAACACAAGCACCACGAGTCCCACAAGGTAATGTCGGTCCGCGGTGGCATGCTTTCGGTGGCGTCAAAAGACAACTTGTCCAAACAACCAATCACATATGTGGAAAACATCAAACAAAACATGTATACCGGGAATCAACAACAGATATCCAGATCATAATCACAAGCACAATCATAATAACAATCAAGAATATACCAAACCAGGTAATAAGAGTGCCAAAGAAACCCATCTCTGGGTGGGAGCTAGGCAAGAGTAACTTACCTCAACTGATAAAACCAAGCCGTGACCAGGTCTCCCGGCGACTCAAAGCTCCAAACCACCACCTGGAAACCATAAACTCGGTCTCAAATAGTGCTCACACACCTATGAGTAACCATACTTACTAAACAATTTCAATTAACAAGCTCGGCCCACTAATGAACTCAACTCGACTTAATGAGTCAACTCAATACTTCAACTCTCAATCATACACGAATCAAGCCTAAGCCCATCACTTGTAAGGTAGTGGACCAAGCCTACAAACACAAAGCATAACAATCTCATTCAAACCAATTCCATTGCCCACACATAACATGCAACTCTGATTCTTCAATCTTTTACTTACACAACAACCCCAACAAGTCCATTTCCAACTTCTAATTCCTCCAAGCCTTAACAAATCTATCAAAAACACATGAAATCATGGCTATCAATTCAACGTAAATTTATAATATTAATCACAAAAGCTCACATCTACACACAAAGAAAATCCTCCAATCCCCCCATGTGATAACAAACCACACAGCTAAGATGCAGGAATTTAGAGAAACTCACCGAGTATAGATGTTGACAGACACTGAAGACAAACTGACCGTCCAAACCGGATCTCCACCATTCAGATTAGATCAAGACAAGTCTTCACCGCGCTCACCAAAAATCAGCTCGATCAGACTAGGAATGATTATCCGATTGAAGTAGATGATGAAACTGGTCTGTGCAGAAAACCAGCAGCGATAGGTTCTGTTTCACACCCTAGAACCCTACTCTCCCGACCACCAAAAACAATCTTCACTGTTCAAAATGAAGAATGAAGGGTCATGAACAACCTCACCAAAAATCAGCACGATCCAACGGTGAAAAGGGTCGGAATAGCAATGGACATAGAGCATGCTCAACACATCTTTGAACAAAAAATCCTAGTCTCTCAAGTTTTTCTCTTTTCTTCTTTCCTCTCACCTCTCTTCTTGTTTCCCAATGGCAACGGCGGCTGTTAGGGTTTGGGGATAATGTCCTTTAAAGAGCTCATGGTGTTAAGTAGTGGCGGCTAGGGTTTGCTCTTGTGTGATGAGAATAGATGAGGGCTCAGATCAAATCCCGTACATGCTTATCCTAAAATTTAGATGGACTGTCTGGATTGGTCTCATCTAATGAGAGTAGATGTAAGGCTCTGATTTATTCGGATGCCTAGAACTTAATCCACATCTAAAGATGAGCGATACACATCCATCCGTACGATGAGGTCACGTGTATAAACTCTACATTTGCCTCGGATCCAACCCATCAAATAGATGGACGCTCCACATCCTCCCAGGTGGCCTTTATTCATCCACTCATCAATTCCTCTCTTAATCTCCACCGTTCGTTCACTCTACATGCATGATTTTTTTTATTTAAGCCCAGGTTTCTTTTGAAATCACGTACAAGTCCCTGTTTACTTAAAACCTATAAGCTAAGTAAAATTTTCATTAAGTCCACAAACATTCCTGAAATTATAAAATAGTCCTCAATAACCCCACTAAACTCCAATTAATCAACTTTAGGAAATTCCTTCCATTATTAAAATAATTAAAACTAGTTAAAGAAAAATGAACACCCGGAGTACTCATAAAAACCTTGGGTCTTACAACAACTCATGTTGTAACAAAGCTTGCAACTTGACCAACTGCTGATGTTGATTGAGGTTGTAGCTTCTGTTGTAACGAGACCTCAAGACGCATCCAACCTCCTTGTTGTATTTGAGTCAAATACCTTCAAATCCTCCAGATCTCGACCTCCGGCAACTAGTTGGACTCCTCTCTATCCCGTCTGTAGCACCTTCTCAAAGGTAGTGCCACACCATAGTGCACAGTCACCAAGATTTTCTTTAAGGATTACCTTCTAAACATGATCTTCATTCATCTAACTTTGGGTCTTCACAATCATCCAAACTTGATCTCAATCATCTAAGTTTGGGACTTTAAGATCTTCATCATATTAGTCCTCACCATATTTAGCCTTCAATCAAAATATAGTCTTCAATCAAATCTTTCCCCTTCACAAAATTTGGTTTGCACTATATTTAGTCTCCAATCTTCACTAAATAGTAAATATAGCCTCATGACCTCTTCTCCTCAATTTATTTTGTTGCCATATGAAGAATAATCACTTGCCGAATTGGGCTTCATCAAACTTGCTCCTCAAGTAAATATTCTCCCCTCCAAAGATAGCTCCTTGCCAAAGATATCTTCTTCATTCTTGCTCCTCAAGTAAATATCCTCCTTTCCAAATATAGCTTTTTATAGAATCTTTAATGCATTGTTATGCCACATCATTGTTGTCACGTCACAATGTTGTCAAATAATGCCAACCTATGTGCCTTTGTACTAACATAGCACATTCTTCAGGGTAAGAGTCTTCCCTGAAGTAAGCTTTAGTTTAACTAACCTCGTCCCACATACTAATACAATTGTTCCATTCCCCATTAGGATGGTGGAACTTGTTGTGGCCTGATTAGAGGAAAAAAGAGATATTTCAAAACAAATATGAACATTAGCTCCCTTAAATACCCACCAATAAGTAGTTTGATATGCAGTTTGTGGGATCGAAAATACCCGCCTGGCATCGTGTCTGCGAAGAGGCACCAGACGATATATCGAAGCACAAACGAGTATTTTGTTTTGTTTATTTTAGATATGTGGTTCCATTCCTAATAGAGACAAGCCTCTATTATTAATTACCCCAGACAGAGTCTTGGGAACCTCCGATTAAGAGCAAAAGTACAAGTAAAGGTAAGTGAAATCAATATAATTTGACAATTCATTTATTTGCAAATTATGACTTGATTACATATATCATCATATATATATAAATTTTTTATTTATATATGTATATATATGTATGGCACCGACTTGTATGCCTCGCCACTTCAGAATTTATGATCCATCAGTCTCCTCAAGACACCTACTTTATCGCCGCTTTGAGATTTGCACTGCTTTACATTTTATTGACCATCTCGAAAAGAATGCCACATCGCTGCCTCTCTGAGATGTATGTCGCTTCAGGACTTTTATTTCATCGGCCGCCTCAAACTGCGTGTTTCTTCATCCACATCGAGAAGTGTGTCGTTCAGAGATTTAGAATTTCATTGACTGCCTCGCGACGTGTGTTCATCATTGCCTCGAAAGCGTGTCATTTTGAGAGATTTTTTTTTTTATTTTATCAGCCGAGTGGTCCACCGTCGCCTCGAGATACGTACCATTTTGAGACTTATATTTTGGGCTACATCGATATGCGTCTCTCGTCACCGTCAAATGCCTTGAAATTTATATTCAATTGGTATAATGAATACAAAAAATGAAATTTGCATTTCCTTTAATACTTTACTAGACTGAAATTGATTTTATAATAATAAATCTCTTTTCTCAGTGGAAGCCATATATCTTTTAAATAAAATGGATTTTCATATATATCCAACGTTAGAGAAAGACCATCATGGCAATGCCCATTTCATAATAATCTAATACAATTAAATTAACCTTTTTTTAGTGGAGCCCGGTTGGCCATACCACTTAGATTATAGAGATAAGTGTTAAAAAAATATATATCTTAATATATATTTAATTTTGGGGCCACACTTGTAATAATTAATGTGTCAAGCCATTATTTAAATAGCCATTATAAAGTGATCAATGAGGAATAATACATTGGCTAAGGCATAATATTCATTAAATATCATGTGTAGATACCCATAAAGAAACCTTTCAAATTCAATGAGTTTTTGGAATTTGAAACGTTAGAAACCTTTCAAATTCTATGAGGGGTGGAATTTGAAAGGTTAGATACAATTGCATAACTCCTAATTAGAAGGGTTATATAAAAGGGAATGGTCCCCAATTGTAGAGATGTTTTTTTTTGGATAATTCTCTTCATCCCCATCGGAGGAGAAACTAAGGAACTACTCCAAGTCTCTACTAGTTGGAAGATCCATTGCCCAAGGATACCTCAATCTCATTGCAAGATCCAATGGATTCATCAGGTACGTTTCCGTTCTAATTTCATCATGAATCTTGCATGGTTTTGGATTGAATCCATAGACTTATGTGGTATGAATTTTACAAGTGGTATCCAAGCCTCCATGCTAGATCTTGATGAAGTATGGTTATTTACCATGATCTTATTGTCACAAATTTAATTTTGTGCACATGATTTGCCCTAGGGTTTCATGTTAAATTGAGAATCCTACATTGAAGAGTTATATTAAATGGATTAGAAAATTCATTCTAATTACATTAGAATGTCTACTTGTTTTAGAATTTCAGTGCTTTTTCCTATGATTTAGCACTTCTAGAAAGTGATTCAATTTTGTTTTCCATGGCAATGTTGTTTGCATAAAACCAAGATCCTTAATCCTTTGTCATCAAATTCTTGAGATCTGTAACCCCAATTTTCTTGATGAGCAATTTATGCCAAAGGAAGCTGAAGAACATATTTTATCACAATCATAATGATTTAATTTGTTTCTTCCTGGGATTTGTATTCATCAACTTATGAGAGCTTCTTTCTAATGAATATTATTCTGGAATAAATTTTAAGTGCTTTATTTTCATACTTTCTTTGGAAATTTATAGCATTCTGGAAACTAGTTTCAATGTGATATATAAATATATATATATATATATATATATATATATATGTATATATAAATATATATATATATATATATATATATATATATATATATATAATTTTTGGATCTTTCAAATAATTAAATTATGTCTTTAGTTATCACATTGAACATTCGGGATTTAATTTTTTCAAAACAATGGTTATTGTTTGACATTTTTAAATGAGTTAGTTGAAGCAAGAAATCACCAAAGTGACCTCTCTTGCCAAAATTGCTTATGAAAAATGTTAAATGTAGCGTGTATGTATGTCCATGCGAGCAATGGCCGGCCCAAAGGAAGGTCGATGTTTGGCCGGATTGCATATACACATGTGATGATGGTAAAAGCAGCGTGACAATTATAAGGTTTTACATGTGAATGATAAATCAATCCAAAGATTTGTTTATTATTCAACATGCATTATTGTCAATGTTTGATCATTACATCGAGAGTACCACTAGTAGTTAATATTACTGTCCAAAGACTTAATATTAATTTTGCACTTGATATCTTGAGATGGGTTATGCCATTGTTTGAATTTTGTTGATAGATTCTTTGGTTATATATGTGAGTATCTTCATGTATGTTATTTTGTTCTCTTTTCAGTGTCAATTGCTACAATATCTGCTAATTTGAACTCTGTTCCGATCCTGAATGGTACTAACTTTAAGGATTGGAAGGAGAATATACTGATTCTGCTTGGCTGCATGGATCTGGACCATGCACTAAGGGTGGAGCAACCCACTTCTCCTATGGATTCCAGTTCCTCAGATGCGAGGAAAAAATTTGAGAAGTGGGAGCGTTCAAATCGCATGTGTTTGATGATCATTAAGCGCGGCATTCCAGAAGCCTTCAGGGGTGCGGTATCCGAAGCGATAACCTGTGCCAAAGATTTCCTAGCTGAAATTGAGAAACGTTTTGCTAAAAATGATAAGGCGGAAACAAGCACATTACTTCAAAGCTTGATTTCCATGAAGTATAAGGGCAAAGGAAATGTACGTGAGTACATTATGGAAATGTCCCATATTGCTTCTAAACTTAAGGCACTAAAGCTTGAGTTGTCTGAGGACTTACTCGTGCATTTAGTATTGATCTCACTTCCTGCACAATTCAGTCAATTTAAGGTCAGTTACAACTGTCAGAAGGAGAAATGGGCTCTTAATGAGCTCATTTCATATTGTGTGCAAGAAGAAGAGAGATTAAAGCAAGAAAGGACAGAAAATGCTCACTTGGCTCACACCTTTAAGGCAAATACCTCCAAGAAAAGTACCTCTAAGGATAAGGGCAAGAAAAGGCAAAATGAAGTTGCTGCAGGTCCAGTACAAAAGAAGCAAAATAAGAATGACGGAATTTGCTTCTTCTGTAATAAGGAAGGACATATCAAGAAGGAATGCACCAAGTATCATGCCTGGAGGGCTAAGAAGGGTATGATTCTAACTTTGGTCTATTCTGAGGTGAATTTGGCTTCAGCATCTAGAAACACTTGGTGGTTAGACTCTGGTGCAACTACTAACATCAGTGTTTCAATGCAGGGTTGCCTCCACTGCCGCAAGCCAAATGATCTTTGAAAGGACGCATTTATGTTGGAGATGGCCAATCAGTGGAAGTAGAGGCAATAGGGCATTTCAGATTGTTATTGAGTACTGGATATTATTTGGAGTTAATGGATACTTTTGTTGTACCGTCATTTAGACGGAATTTAATTTCTGTTTCATAGTTGCACAAATTTGGTTATTGTTGTTCATTCGGAAACAATCAATTTAAATTATCTACTAATTCCAATGTTGTTGGCACTGGTACACTTATGGTATATGACAATCTATATTTGCTCGATACTATGGCTTCTTATAATGAAGCTATTATTACGGAATCGCGTGGTACTAAGCGAAAATTAGAAAATGCACATTCAGGAGCATTATGGCACAAGCTCCTGGGTCACATCTCTAGAAATAGAGTTGAGCTCCTTGTGTCAGATGGGATTTTAGCTTCTATGTACTTTACAGACTTTGATGTTTGTGTTGAGTGCATTAAAGGTAAACAGACCAAAGCTAAGAGATTGGGTACATATAGAGCTTCAGACGTCTTAGAATTGATACATACTGACATCTGTGGGCCATTTCCTACACCTTCGTGGAATGGTCAACAGTATTTCATATCATTCATAGACGATTACTCTAGATATGCATACCTTTTTCTAATTCATGAAAAATCACAAGCCTTGGACGTGTTCAAATCATTTAAGGCTGAAGTTGAGAATCAACTCAACAAAAGGATAAAGAATATAAAATCAGACCGTGGTGGTGAATACTATGGTAGACACTGTTCTAAAAAACGGCCGCCCAGGCCGCCTAGGCGCTGGGCGGAGGGCGAGCGTCCCGATTTTTGCCAAATCGGTGACTCTAGGCGGCCGCCGATTAATCGGCCGCCTAGGCGGGCCTGACGCCAGTACGAGGCCGCCTTCGAGCGCCAGTGGCCGCGTAGCCGTGGCTCTAGGGTTATTTTTGAGTTTTGACTCATTTTCTGATTTTCAATATAGTTTGTCAATTGATTTTTTTTTTTTTAAATGTAGATACATACAAAGAAAAGGAATAGACTAGATACAACAAGGTTACACAATCTAGTGTATGTCCAATTCAATACAAGGATTATGAATAAGAAAAGAAGAGAGGAGAAGAATGTGGATGTATTACTTGCTAGTGAAGCATCTATGGCACAAGGATGGATTGTTGATGGTGGTGATGAAGATGAGTCGGATCTTACGAGTGATGGAGATGATATGAGAGTGGATAGTAGCCAAGTTTCTAGGAGATGTTCTAGATTTCAAGAAATTAGAGAACTTCATGAGGATGATTTTATATTGGATGAAGAGGAAGAGGATGCAATGGACTTTGAGTTCGAGTCCGACACGGAAGAAGTGCTAGAGGGATGTGGAGAAGAAAAGTTTGAGGCATAGCCCCATAGGCTTCCAAGAATCTACTTTGTTTATTTCATATTGCTTTTTTATTCAAATTTCCAAGAACATTGTTGTTGAACATTTTATTTATTTTTGAAGTAATTTTTGCTATTTTGGAACATTAAAATGCTTTTTATAAGTCTATTATATATTTATTTGTTATTACAAATAATAAAAATATATTAAAAAATAAAAACCGCCTAGTCGTCCGATTAATCGTCTGGGCGCTGGACGGTGGCTTTCCGCCTAGGGAGCGCCCAACGTTTTTTAGAACCTTGATGGTAGATATGATGGTTCAGGTGAACAACGTCCTGGACCTTTTGCCAAGTACCTAGAGGAATGTGGAATCGTCCCACAGTACACAATGCCCGGGTCACCCAGCATGAATGGTGTAGCTGAAAGACGAAATCGAACTCTTAAGGATATGGTAAGGAGTATGATCTATCATTCTACCTTACCAGAGTCACTCTAGGGAGAGGCGTTAAAGACCGCAACCTACATTCTGAATAGGGTGCCAACTAAAGAAGCTGCCAAAACACCTTATGAGCTTTGGACATGTAGAAAACCTAGTCTAAAGCATTTTCATGTATGGGGATGTCCAGCTGAGGCTAGGCCTTATAGGCCAAATGAGAAGAAATTGGAATCCCGAACAATGAGCAGCTACTTTATTGGTTATTCTGAGCGATCTAGGGGCTACAAGTTTTATGATCCCAAATTAAGGACAATTTTTGAGACAGGGACTGCCACGTTTTTTGAGGATATTGAGTTTGGGGAGAGAAATAAGGTAAGAGACATTATCTTTGAGGAAGAATCGATTTCAATTCCTGAACTGATTCCTACCGTTGCTATTGATGAAGCATATTTGGAACCTCAACAAGATATTGTCACTCTACATCTCATTCAAGATGAGGAAATTTCTCCTGAGGAACAAACTCAACATCCTCAAGAACCGGTGCCTCAAGAGCCAATACCATTGCGTCGATCCACTAGAGAAAGGAGAAATGCTATTTCGAATGATTATATTGTATTTCTCCAAGAACATGAGGAAAATAATGGTATGATGGAAGATGATCCAATCAACTTTCGACAAGCCATGCAGGATTCCAATTCAGGAAAATGGATTGAAGCAATGAATGAGGAGTATAAGTCTATGCAAGATAATAAGGTCTGGGAACTTGTCCCATTACCGGAAGGTGTGAAACCCATTGGTTGCAAATGGATATTTAAGACCAAACGGGATTCTAAAGGTAATGTGGAGAGATATAAGGCTCGTCTTGTAGCTAAGGGCTATACTCAAAAGGAAGGGATTGACAACAAAGAGACTTTCTCTCCGGTTTTAACGAAAGACTCTTTTAGGATAATCATGGCTCTTGTTGCACATTATGATTTGGAGCTTCATCAGATGGACGTCAAGACGGCGTTTCTCAATGGCGACATTGATGAAACAATTTATATGGTGCAACCAGAAAACTTTGTGTCGGGAGACTCAAAGAAGATGGTTTGCAAATTGACGAAATCCATCTATGGGCTAAAACAGGCGTCTCGTCAGTGATACCACAAATTTCATCAAATAATTCTCTCATTTGGTTTTGAGATGAATGCTGTTGATGATTGTGTGTATCACAAATTCAGTGGGAGCAAGTACATTTTCCTAGTTCTATATGTTGATGACATACTGCTTGCTACTAATGATATAGGTATGTTGCAAGAAACCAAGAGATTTCTATCAAGAAATTTCGAGATGAAAGATCTTGGTGATGGCTCCTTTGTTTTAGGGATCCAGATACATCGAGACCGATCTCGAGGAATTCTGAGATTATCACAAAGGAGCTATATCGATAAAGTACTCAAAAGGTTTGGCATGCAGGAATGTAAACCAGGTGATACGCCAGTCGCTAAGGGAGACAAATTTTGTCTCAATCAATGCCCAAAGGGAAACCTTGAGATTCAAGAATGTAGAAGATCCCTTATGCGTCATCTGTAGGGAGTCTAATGTATGCACAAGTATGTACGCCTCCGGATATAGCGTACATCGTTGGTGTGTTAGGCAGATACTTAAGCAATCCAGGAATGGATCATTGGAAAGCAGCCAAAAGAGTTATGAGGTATCTAAAGAGAACTAGGGATTTTATGCTCACATACAGAAGATCAGACCAACTCGAGATCATTGGTTACTCTGACTCTGATTTCGCTGGATGCCAAGATAGTAGACGATCCACTTCAGGCTACATCTTTCTGTTGGCAGGTGGTGCGGTTTCTTGGCGTAGTGCCAAGCAAACTCTCATTGCTTCATCCACTATGGCAGCCGAGTTTGTAGCATGTTATGAGGCATCCAACCATGGTATTTGGTTGAGGAACTTTGTCACAGGGCTGCGAATTGTGGAAGGAATTGAAAGACCATTAAAATTATATTGTGATAATAAATCAGCTGTCTTATTCTCCAATAACAATAGGAGCTCAACCAAGTCAAAACACATTGATATCAAGTTCCTAGTTGTTAAAGAAAGGGTACAAAGTAGACAGATTTCCATAGAACACTTGGGGACAAACTCTATGATAGCAGACCCTCTTACAAAGGGTGTTCCATCTAAGGGCTTTCATGAGCACACCGCTCACATGGGTATTTTAGATTATGAGGATTCTATGGTTTAGTGGGAGTTTGTCATTATGGATTTCATGTTCTATGTTTGACTTGATGCATGTATGCTTTCATTTGAATATTTTCTGATCAGAAATAAAGTTCGGTTTTCAGTTGATTACAGTTTGTACAATAAGTTTTCTAAGTGATCTCACTAAGGTAAAGCAGGACCAGTTGAAAATCGACATGTACCGATCACCTTCATGTGATTTTCATGCTACACTTTTCATGATTGATCTATGTCGTTTGGTTATGTTAATATTGTGATCATTGATGAGTTTAGTTATGATTGATATAACAAAAACTGCTTTGGTCCTATATTGACATAACAAATGGACAAGATTGTTCGGATATGCCTTTGTATATAATGGCGATAGGAATTGAGCTCATAAAGTCTAACATTTATAAGGATACATATGTGGCCCAGTGGGAGATTGTTAGAAAAATATATATCTTAATATATATTTAATTTTGGGGCCACACATGTAATAATTAATGTGTCAAGACATTATTTAAATAGCCATTATAAAGTAATCAATGAGGAATAATACATTGGCTAAGGCATAATATTCATTAAATATCATGTGTAGATACCAATAAAGAAACCTTTCAAATTCAATGAGTTTTTGGAATTTGAAACGTTAGAAACCTTTCAAATTCTATGAGGGGTGGAATTCGAAAGGTTAGATACAATTGCATAACTCCTAATTAGAAGGGTTATATAAAAAGGGAATGGTCCCCAATTGTAGAGATGTTTTTTTTGGATAATTCTCTTCATCCCCATTGGAGGAGAAACTAAGGAACTACTCCAAGTCTCTACTAGTTGGAAGATCCATTGCCCAAGGATACCTCAATCTCATTGCAAGATCCAATGGATTCATCAGGTACGTTTCCGTTCTAATTTCATCATGAATCTTGCATGGTTTTGGATTGAATCCATAGACTTATGTGGTATGAATTTTACAATAAGGCCTTCAACTTTTGCACTATTTGGCACAATTCATTGTCAGGT
This sequence comes from Dioscorea zingiberensis, assembly GCA_026586065.1. NCBI lineage: Eukaryota > Viridiplantae > Streptophyta > Magnoliopsida > Dioscoreales > Dioscoreaceae > Dioscorea > Dioscorea zingiberensis. The sequence goes on along the minus strand of CM048818.1, from coordinate 54,667,404 downwards.
TCATGAAGCCATGTTTTGTTTTGACTTTTGAGAATAAAATCTCTTTGACTTTTGCCATAATCTTAGTTAAATATCACCGGTGGCCATATCTTCATCTCATTATTTTTATTATAATTATCTTTTATGCTAGCAAGCATTAAAGAAGCGCATTGTGCATGTTATGGTCGATTTTGGAATACTTTACAAAATTTTACAAAGTGACTTGTTTCTCTGACCCATGCATGAACAATAAACATCATCTATTCCATCCACGAATATCAATAATCAAATAGCTTCAATATCCCCATTCAATTCATTCAGCTTATTTTGATTACTCTTTAAAACTCTTAATTTCTTTGAGCCTGTGAAATTATCCAGAAGTGAAAAGAATGTTTTTTTTATCAATATCTTAATTAAGAGTTTTGATCAACACCATTGTCAATCACATCGTAAGAGTGATTTTAGCATCTTCACAATTTCTGTAGAAACCTTCATGCCGGATTTTCTTTTTTCTTTTTTTAATTCTCATCTACATTCCTTCCGATGAATTTCTGCAGTAATCTTTTTTCGCTGATTTTTCTCTCTCTTTTTTTTTTGTAACGGGTTGATGAATGCTAGATCTTCAGGCAAAGATTTGTTGACATCTTAGTATCTTTATTGTTGCAAGAGTTTGGACATGGTTGCAACAACCTTCAAGTGCTCCAAATGAGTTGTTGCTACGATAGCAAAGGCAATGATGTTAACCATATGATAAAGCTTGCTTACTGCTATATTTATTTTGCATTTCAAGGCTCTCCCCATTTTTGTTATACTAGCAAGCATTAATCCAAAAAAGTATGTAATTTTGACTCCCAAGCGTAATCTTGATACTTTCCACTATCCAACTTCCAGCTCCCCAGATGTGATTGCCATATTACATACATGCTCTGTGTCATTTCACTTTTCTAGTTAGGACATTTCACTATTATATCAAAATGAGATGGATTACTTTTTAAAAAAAAAAAACACAATGACATTGAACTTTCTGTGGCCATGGGAAAATCATTTGGCACCCCAATAAAGACATTGAAAACAAAGAAAATTACATCTTTGGCTTCAATAATGCAATTCTATTAATTTCAAGACTCATAACTTCTTTGAGACATTTTATCGAGCATCTATAGGGTGTTTCTTACAACCAAGCATTTGGCAAAGTTTTTGGAATGTTTTATCAACAAGTTTACAATCATGCAATATTAACATTACGGATCTAGCAGAGAGATGCATCTGTGTCAATCTCATCCCATGAAAATAAAACATTCAACATTCTTGTTCATCTTCCTTTCATCTTCTTCTCCATCTTCTCCTTTACATCAATTTATCACCATTTTCAACATCTTCTTTGTCTTCTCTTTGTTTAGTTGCTATTGAGCGCCATGGAGATATTCTACATACTCCAGAGCATCTTTGTACAGACAATCAAACTTTGGGAGAGTCTTCAATCGCCCCTTGGTTTCTGCTACAGCATGATTGGTTACACCCAAAATCATCAGCCACACAGCGATAATTGACATTAGGCTTCCTGTCCTTATAATAGGAAAACAAGTTGTGGCTTGACCTATATGATGAAAGGTCAGCTTTCACTTTTCCGTCGAAACCATAAAAAAAGAGTTTACGCCCCTCTACGATGTGTCTCCAAAGGAGCTCAAATTCTCGGTGGCGTCTGGATCCTCTCCTTGAGCAAGGGCTGTATCATCCCCATCTTCAGATTCAAGAACATTAATTTCTAATTCTCCAAATATTCTTTGTCCATCTTCTCCAGGCTACCTAAACAATCATCATTCACCTCTTTGAGCTCCACTTTGACTACAAGCCCTTTTTCTTTTTTTATTTTTTATCTTTTAACATCGACGAACGATCACTTAGCTAGCACCGTATAAGTTAGGTGCCCTCAATTGCTCCAAGTTCTAACACCTGAGCCTCTTCAAGCTTGATCTCCTCTTCTCATCCACAGCCAAGATTGATCTTATCTGAATTCAGGGTGATTCAAGTACGGACGTGGTGAAGAAGATGGCCTGACAGACAGCATCGAATCGAGTGATGGGTTGGGGAACAGTATGCGGCGACGAGTATCTCAGAGCAGTGACAGGTCTCGATGAGTTGCCGTCTATTACCGCTGCTTCGGTGATCAAGGGTTGAGAGGGTGACGACGTAAATGTCGCTCTTTATCAGACTTTCAGGAGCGGCAGATGCTGCAGAGATGGCACATGAGCCTGAGAGCCATGAGTGGATCCTAGTTTCAGCACTTTGGAGTGGATTCGATTTGACAAGGCGGGAGCTATAACATCTGCTTCTTTCTTCGTTGACAGCAAGGCCTCAGCAGCGATGGTAGGGTGTTGCCCTCTGATTTATCTTCTCCATGCTAACAGCGGTCCCATTGTCTAATCGGCAGCCAATACTGGAGAGGCAGCGGAGAAGAAAGCAGGAAGGATCTGGGAGCAAACTCGACATCAGGAAGCGCCCGTAGTTGATGGCGATTGGGGCTTTTGGAGGATTTGATGCTTTGTGGAATCTCTTTGAGATGGAAATCACTCATGGTGCATATACTCTAAGATGATCAGGCCATTACTGGGCAACGGCTTCCATCTCCGGTGACAGTAGGGCCTCAACGATGGTAGGCGTCGAGGGTACATGGTCCTTTTGGTAGCTTGGCGACATAGAAGGCCATTGCATATCATATATGCTGCCTTCGGCTCCTTCTCCGACGGTGTAGAGGGGAAGCTATTGTATAGCCTTTGCCCCTTTCTCCGGTGACGATGAGCAGTAGGGAAGCTATTAAATAGCTTTTGCTTCTCCAGTGACAGAGGCATCAACGGCGATCACCGGGGCTCCTTCATTGGAAGTGGTTCGGCATGGTGATGATGACAATCTTTTGCGGTATTACAATCGATCGACGGACCCGAGCATGTATCCTTCGGCAAAGCCATCAGAGACATGCCCATGTTCGCATATTCGATCGAGATTAATCCACTTATGGATAAAGATGACGAGGAGGAGAACACCTAGGGGGGAGCTTGATTTTCTCTTTTCTTCTTGGCCGCCCTCCTTCTTCTCTCCCCCTCCTTTTTTTTTCCAATTCCTCCCCTATATAATCAATCCCTCTTATTTTTCTTTTCCTTTTTTTTTACTTCCTCAAGAATTCAATCACTTCTTTGATTTTTCCTTTCCTTTTCTTGTTCTTCTAAAGATATTCAAATTTGGTTTGATTGATTAATTTTTTTTTTCTTCATTTGAAATATATCTTGACCAATAAGATCAAAATTGATTTTGATTTTAAATTTTAATTTGATTTGATTGATATTCTTTTTCTTTTCTTTTTTTTCAAATTCAAATTCTAATTTGATTTTATTGGTTTATTTTATTTATTTATTTATTAAGAAATTATATTTATATTTTCCCATATTGCCTCAGGATTTGTTCTCTTAGATTATCATGGATTTGCCTCAGGATTTGTTCCCTTGGATTGGCTTGGAGTTTCCTCAGGATTTGTGCCCGTGGATTATCTTAGGATTTGCATTTCTTTAGATTGCCTCGAAATCTGTGTCCTTAGCTTGCCTCCAGATACATATTTTTTATTTGAAATTAAAATATTTTAATTTCAACATATTACAAAATATTTCATTTGAATTTATAATCATAATATTTCATTATTGGCTCCTTTCAAACATTGGTATCTATTATTTTCATTTTATATATATTTTTATATATACATTTTGTAGATACAAACACAGTTAAAACAACAAGCGTATTTATATACCCTGAAGCATCGGCCTCGCAGATGGTCACGTTAGCCTCTTTCTTAGGCTAGTCCTTTCTATGAACACAAGTTCGAGCTCAATGGCACTTCTTGCCACACATATAGCACGTAGTGTATTTGTTCTTCTTAAAGTTTGTGCTTTGCTTAGGCCCTTGGGGCTGATTCTGGACTTTGTTCTTTGTCTTGGCTTTCTCTTTGCCATTTTGTTTTGCCTCGACCAGGTTGGCCATAGAGTAGTACTCTTGTATCTGCAGTCAGCTATTTTTCGTCATCACCTTCTTCTCAATATCAAGGGATGCAATCAAGTCCTCAATGGATATGATCTCCCTATGATATGTTAGAGTAGTTGTGAAATCCCTCCACGAAAGAGGGAGCGTGGCAATGATAGCGCCAACCTTGAATCTTTCTAAAATGGTACCACCAAACTGTCTGAGTTCACTGACTATGAGTTGGAGCTCATGAGCTTACTCGACGGTAGTATGCTTGGGAACCATATGGAGTCATTATACTTATCGACCAAGTACAATTCCTAGCCAGCATCAGACACGGCATACTTTCTCTCCAATGCCTCCTATACCGATCCTTTTTTGAAGTGTAATGCATGTATATATCAAATAGGTGGTTCGAAAGAACTACGAGAATCCTCCCTAGTGCCAAAACATTCACCGCATCATTCTCTTTTTCCTTATCCTTGTTCAAGGGATGTTGTACAAGGAGTACAGTGATGATCCAGAACACGTTAAGGGACCTTAGCCAAAGCTTGACTTTGAACTGCCACCTCTTAAAACTCACACCATTGAATCGTTCGGGTCTCGTTACATATGGTTCACTTGGGGTGTAGAAGATGCCATTGAAAAAGTAATAGTTCTTCTGGATTGTTAAAATAATAGGAAGCATATAAGACATACAATGGCATCATAAAAGTTTAACATCATGCTAGTTTCCAAGATTAAAACAAGATAAGCAGCAACTATTATGATAGTACATATATCACGGGAGGGAGTAAGCAGACCTATCATCCTAGTAGGTTGAAGAGAAAGCTATAACCTCAATAAAGTGCCTCACAATGCTGAACAGATATGATGCACCACCGATAAATGACAACGTATCTTCAGTACCACTCCAGCGGTTGTCTATCTCCTAGATCTGCCACCTGAGAGAAAGATCCACCATGTGTTTCATATCTCACTCTTAAAGCCTTTCAAGGGAGATAAGGATGTTGGTGCGAGCTCATTACCCACTACCCTGAGCTCTAAGGGGTTACTTACCACTCCTGGTGCTATCTGTGCCACACGTATGGTGCTCCATCACGGTCAACCCTCTCACCAGGTTCTTGTTCAATGGCTCAGAATTCCGCCAGAGGGGGCCACATGGGAATATCTTGAAGAGCTCTACAAAACCTATCCTCATTATTACCTCGAGGACAAGGTGAATTTCCAGTCCGGGGAGTTGATACGATCCTACCACCAGTTATTCTATCTGGTGAAATGGAGAGGAGTAGCCGAGCTACAACTGTGAAAACAAACATCAGTGCTCAGGAGCCAAATGGGGAGCTATCACTGAGTACGAGCTCGAGCGCCTATGATTCAGGGTTGCATGGAGGGACCACACTGATAAAGGGAGACACCAATCAGCGAAGGACACGTCAAGTTTATAAACGCCTCACATAGATGGCGGATTATGAGGTTGACCATGTGGAGGGTCGAGAGCCGTTGGATTGTCATTAAAGTGAGGGAGAAGGCAGGCGCGAGTCCTTTGTGATTGGCGTTTGTCGTTTAGTAATAATTCTCACAGCTAGGTTGTTATGCCAGCTGGATGGTAATGATGTTGTTAGGGTTTATCTGTTGCCTATATAAGGCTATTAGGGTTTCCATTTGTTACTCACGTATATGGTTGTGGATTTCTCTTCCTCTCTGAAATATATCATCTTCTACCACTCCAAGTGGGTACTAACTCCAAGAATATAGAGAGATAGGGTTGAAAGGGAATGGAGAGGTAGAAGATGATATATTTCAGAGAAGAAGAGAAATCCATAACCATATACATGAGTAACAAATGGAAACCCTAATAGCCTTACATAGGCAACAAATAAACACTAACAACATCATTACCATCTAGTTGGTATCACAACCTAGCTATGAGAATTATTACTAAACGACAAACGCCAATCACAAAGGACTCGCTCCTGCCTTCTCCCTCATTTTAATAATGATCCAGCGGCTCTCGACCCTCCGCGTGGTCAACCTCATAATCCGTCATCCATGTAGGGCGATTACGAACTCGATGTGTCCTTCATTGATTAGTGTCTCCCTTTATCAGTGTGGTCCCCCCATGCAACCCTGAATCATAGGAGCTCGAGCTCGTACCCAGTGATAGCTCCACATTTGGCTCCTGAGCACTAGTGTTTGTTTTCACAGTTGTAGCTTTGCTACTCCTCTCCGTTTCACCAGATAGAGTAAGTGGTAGGATAGTAACAACTCCCCCTGACTAGAAATTCACCTTGCCCTCAAGGTGATAATGAGGATAGGTGCAGAGCTCTTCAAGATATTCCCATGTGGCTCTCCGCGGAATTCGCACTACATTGAACAAGAACTCGGCAAGAGGGTTGACCGTGATGGAGCACCATAATGGTTGCACGATAGCGAGAGAGTAGTGAGTAACCCCTTAAAGCTCGTGGTGGTGGGTAATGAGCTCGCACTCAAAGATCCTTATTTCCCTTGAAAGGCTTTAAGAGTGAGATATGAAACACATGGTGGATCTTGCTCGTGTGGCATACAAAAGATAGGCAACCGCCTCCGTGTACTCCAAAATGCAGAACGAGCCATAGTATCACTGGCTCAACTTAGCGTAAGGTCGCCGGACTACTGTCATCTGATGATAGGAATGCAAACTAACCAGTACCAAGTCGCCCACTAAAAACTCAAGCTCACGCCGATGAGCATTAGCCTTTTGTTCCATACGGTGCAGAGCTTGAATCAAGTTGGTCTGAAATCTTCAGAGTGCGCAACAGTGCATCTTACTCAATCAGCAATTCATCCTGAGCTTGAATAGAGGTGGCACTCGAAGTATAAGCTGGTAGGGAGGATGGAAGTTGCCCATGCAGCGATTGAAAAGGAGACAACTTCAGACCGCATGGTAACCTGTATTATAGCAAAACTCCACCCTTCTTAATGGCTGAACACTAGTGAACGCCCGGAGGTATTGCTCGAGCCCTCGATTAACAACTTCTATTTGGTCATCTGTTTCTGGGTGGTAGGAGGTACTATGATATAGAGAGGTGCCACTTAATTCAAACAATCTTTTCTAGAAGTTACTTAGGAAAATAGGATTGCAGTCGAACACAAGAGTATGGGGAAAGCCATGCAACTTGACCACAATATCCGCAAAGACTTCAACCAGCTGAGCACCAGTAAATCGAGCCGCTAGCGGTGTAAAGTCGGTAGATTTCGTCAAGCAATCCACCACATCAATAATAGTAGAGAACCCTTGAGAGATAGGTAATCCTGTGATAAAGTCCATTGTGACTTCATCCCAAACCAATGTATGGACGAGTAATGGTTACAAAAGACCAGCTAGCGCCTGTGTTGAGTACTTGGTTTGCTGACAAACCAAACAAGTTGCCACAAAAGTCTCCACATCCTTGCGCATGTTGAACCAAAAGAATTGTGCAGATAAGCGTACTAGGGTCTTCTTCACGCCTCCATGCCCTGCCATAGGTGTGGCATGAAATTCGTTAAGTAACAGAGCCTTGAGTTCTGAATGTTTACTGATGTAGTACCTCTGACGATAAAATAACAGCTCACCATGAACAGTATAGATGATAATATTCCAGAGCTAAATTTCATATTCTTATCCTTCAGTTCTGTCAGTATAGTGTTTTCCTTCTTAATAATTGACAACAATTACAGGTGATCAAGTTGACTTGCAATGTATAATGTTGCAAAGCCCGCTTCCCTACGCATTGGTTATAGTGTCCTCATGCATTCGAGAGAGCCGCGATTTCTTTGCTCTATTGACAATACCAGGTTTGTATTCGATATTGAAATGGTAACCCAACAACTTGCGGAGATATGCCTGCTTATCAAGTGTTTGGATAACTTGTTGCAAGAGCTACTTGATACTCTGAGGATCAGTCTGTATAATAAAGAATCTCCAAAGAAGATATTGTCGCCATTTATGAATTGCTTTAGTAATTGCATGCAGCTCTTTGATGTAAGTTTAAGCTGCTTGTAATTTAGGTCCAAGCTTTTTACTGAAAAATGATATGGGATGGCCATCCTGTATTAGAACAACTCCAATTCCTCTTTTGAAGGCATTTGTATCCACAACAAAGTCCTTATTAAAGTCAGGCAAGTGTAACACAGGGGCTTCCACCATGGCCTTCTTTAAAGCTTCAAAAGTAGCCATTATACCATCATTCTAGTCAAATGTATCCTTGCATAATAAGTTTGTTAATGGAGTAGCAATGTTGGAGTAATCATTCATAAAACGATGATAATACCCTGTAAGGCCAAGGAACCCTCTGAGTTGTTTTTGTTTTGAGGGTGTAGGCCATTTGTCCATAGCCTCTACCTTGTGCGAATCAGCACAAACCCCTTCTAATGTAACAATATGGCCCAAATAATCTTTGCTAAATAAACACTTGGACATTTTGATGTAAAAACAATGAGTTTTTAGACAAGCTAATACTTGATCTAAATGATGTAAATGAACATCAAATGAAGAACTGTATATAAGTATATCATCAAGGAAAACGATGACAAACCTCCAAAGAAGTGGCACAAATATGAGATTCATTGTAGCTTGGAAGGTTGAAGGAGCATTAGAGAGGCCAAAGGGCATCACTAGAAATTTGAAATGACCATCGTGAGTTCTAATTCTAAATGTTGTTTTGTAGATGTCTTGTTCATCCATTCTTATTTGATGATAACCAGCCCTTAAATCAACCTTGCTGAATAGCTTACCACTCCAAGTTTACCTAGTATCTCATCAATGGTTGGGATGGGAAGTTTATCTTTAATCATAACAGCGTTTAATGCTCTATAATCAACGCAAAATGATAACTCTCATCCTTCTTTCTGACCAGCAATACAGGTGATGAAAACGGACTATGACTGGGTCTAATGACACCTTATTCCAATATCTCTTTTACCAACTTCTCCATCTCATTCTTCTGATAATGAGGATACCTATATGGCCTGACATTGATAGGTTTGGTGTTGGGTAAAAGATGAATGCGAAGATCAATCATCCTGCGAGGAGGAAGGTGTTTCGGAGGGAGAAATAACTCCTTATATCTCTGAATAAGTTGCACCAATAATAGATGAAGATCCTTTGGTATCTGAACTTCTGAAGACTGCTTACTTATATCCTCAGACCCCTAAAGTTGATGTAGCCTTTAAAACCACAGTTTCACTTGTCCAATTGAACTCCATTATAAGAGCCTTATAATCATGAGAGACCTTCCCCAAACTCTGGAGCCATTAAACACCCAGTACTACCTCTGATCCCTCTATATGTAGAATGTAAAAATCTATTAATAATGCAGTATCCTAAACAATCAGAGTGACCTGTGGACAATAAAATGAACACATGAGATGATAGCCATTACCAATGTAAACGCAATAGGGTGCAGGTGGTTTGATAGTCAACCCAGGCTTCTCAGTGATAAAAGGTTTAATAAAATTATAGGTGCTACCACTGTCAATAAAAACTTGAAAGGATTGATCTGAGATCTTACCCATCAAGCGAAGGGTTCTGGGGTTACCTTGTCCTGCCAAAGTATTCAGGCTTGATATATCTTTAGTGAGAACCTCTAGCTCTGGTGTGTGTACAGAGTCCTCCTCTAATGATTGCTCAGAATCCTCATCATCAGTACCCAGTAACAAGAGGTATTAATTATGGCATTTGTGTCCCAAGCTCCATTTCTGATCATAATTATAACAAAGCCCCTTAGCCCTCTTCTCCTGAAGCTCAGCCTAAGATAGACGTTGGATCATAAGAGGTGGAGGTGTAAGAAGTGGGGGTTGCCCGTTAGTCTTAGGTGGTTGTCCTAAGAGTGACGGTGTTGGAGCGGCCGTGGTTTGGATTGGAGGTGCATTAAATGTGTTCCTTGTTGGTATTGGCAACGATGGATGAGAGATGGATTTCATTCCTCCCTTGATCCAAGTCTGTTGATCTTGCGCTGCTTCATCATGCCTCGCTTTATTGGCTCTTGCTAGAGCGAAGGTCTCCATGAGTAATGTTGGTCGAGTCAACATCATCTCCCTCGTATATGAGGTCAGAGACCGGAGATAAAGAAAGATATGAGCAACTGCTCAAAAATCCCTGTCACCTTGTTCATCAGATCTTTAAATGATGTTTGAAATTCAGCCACTGTGGAGTTTGCTTCAATTTAGAGAGAGATCCTTGATGATCCTCGTATAGAGAGGTCTCGAAGCATTGTTTTATATTGGATAAGAACTCAGGCCAAGTAGTAAGGAGGTTGTTACCTTTCATCCACTTATACTAGACAAAAGCTCTCCCTTCCAAGTGGAATAATACTATGCACAATCGAAGATTCGCCGGAGTTTTATGGAAATTTAAAAACTCCTCGATCCTGAACGCTCACCCATTCAGATCAGTACCATCAAACTTAGGTATCTCCATCTTCATAGGTCGAGGTAGGAGACTGATTTCAGCCCCAGATGAGTATGATTCCAGTGGGCTATGATAGAATGAGGTTCGTCCTATACCTGATGAAGCGCCAGATCCGATCAGTTGTAAGAGGAGCTCTTTGATGCGAGCATCCATAGTAGCCAGGCCTTTCTGCAAGGATTGATGGTACATCGCCGCCTAATCCTGCAGTTAAGATTGAAACTATGCTATCATCGTCTTCACAGCTTCCAGCATCTCGGATTCTGCCATTAACCTCTCAATGAAAGCACCACTGATACACCACCGATGAGTGACGACGTATCTTCAGTACCACTCCGAGTGGGTACTCACTCCAAAAATAGAGAGAGATAGGGTTAAAGAGGAATGGAGAGGTAGAAGATGATATATTTCAGAGAAGAAGAGAAATCCACAACCAAATACATGAGTAACAAATGGAAACCCTAATAGCCTTATATAGGCAACAGACAAACCCTAACAACATCATTACCATCCAACTGGTATAACAACCTAGCTGTGAGATTATTACTAAACGACAAACGGCAATCATAAAGGACTCGCGCCTACATCCTCGCTTTAATGGCGATCCAGTGGCTCTCAACCCTCCACATTGTCAACCTCATAATCCGTCATCCATGTGGGGTGATTACGAACTCGACATGTGCTCCGTTGATTGGTGTCTCCCTTTATCAGTGTGGTCCCCACATATAACCCTGAATCATAGGTACTTGAGCTCGTACCCAGTGATAGCTACCCATTTAGGGCTCTTGAGCTCTGGTGTTTGTTTTCACAGTTGCAGCTCCGCTACTCCTCTTCGTTTCACCAGATAGAGTAAGTGGTAGGATCATATCAAGATATCGATAAAGAAGCGCGCAGAACAATGTTGTCCTAGAAGAACTATTTGTCGCCTGGTGCAAGGCTTCAATTGCGATGTTCGACAGAAATACTTCTCCTCCCTCCGGTGGTGCACGACATAAGAGGGTTCGAGGGTTGGCAGAGGTGCAGCACAGCAAAAGCAGGACTTCTCCTATAAGGTAAAGGTAAAAGGAAATTAACAATAAAGAAACGAGAATTATTCTAATTTTTGGATTCATCTCCTTCCCTCTTTAATAGAGAAACCCAACGTGTTGCACCCACTTGCCCACGTTCCGCGGGACATGACTCTCTTTCGCCAGGAACCAAGGGGTGCCGTTTTATTCGGTCAAATTCAAGAATTTTGAAGTTTTGCATAACAATTTCCCAAATTATGAAGTTTTGCATAACAATTCTCCAAATTATAAAGTTTTGAATAATAGGCTAAACAAATAAATGGGCTTTTGGCCCATTGTTTGTTTAATGGGAAAAATATAAATAATAAAATAAGACTTGCAGTAAGTTTTGGTGATAAAAAAAATATAAAAAATAAGAAATAAAAAATAATAATAATAAAGGCAAAGAGCAAGGAGGAAAAAAAAAAAGGGGGGGGGGGGATAGTGTTTTCTGGCTTGTTCTAGACAATTAAATGGAAATGTTATCCTATGATTCTCAAATTTTTTGTGGTGAACACTTGCGATGAGCTCTTCATATCTATCGGTCTCGATTCTCAATTTGATCTCTCTCAAATACTTACTTAAGACCTAGATTGTTTGTTTTGTTACTAGATTGTGAAATCCATCTTATAAATGATTAGTTTTGTTGTTTGTCCAAGATTGTTGGTTTCTTGATGATTTTGAGCCTCTAGTTGTATGTAAAGAAAACTTTGTGCAATTCATTATTTGCCAATAGTGGAAGGTTTTGAGATTTGAACTACCAAGATAAGCCTCGTGGTTTTTTTGTTTACATTGAAGGTGTTTCTATGCTAAAAATTCCAATGACATTATTTATGCCAGTTTGGATTATTTTGTGCTTTTTTTTACATAGGCGACAAGCACCCCCAAAAGAAGTCAAAGATAGGCAGTAGGTGCGGAACCCGTTCAACGCAGTTACATTTTGATCAAATTTAATTCGATTGTAAATCATATAATCAAATTTGGCTTACAATCTAATCAAATTTAACTCATGATACAATAAAAATTGACATATAATCAAATTCGACTTCCAAGCAAATTTGACTTATAATCAAATTCGACATACAATCAAATTTGTCTTATAATCAAATTCATCTTATAATCAAATTTGACTTATAATCAAATTCGACTTACAATCTTTCTTTTTCTTTTAATTCTCTCGTTTGAGGATCTATTCCCAAAAACATGTTTTATACCTCATTGATATCTTCTATGCGTGTAACCCATTAGGTTCCCAATTATATTGGCCATTCATAAACAACTATTGATTACGAATAGATCATGAGTAGCATCTAGTAGTACATCATAACCCCCAATTGACCAGAAAGTCAAGTGGTCTGACTTGGAACTCTTCAGCATCCAATATTATTGTGCAACTTGTCCTTTACCATCTTATACCAACTTGGTTTGGAGTATGGCCTATGTGTCAACTCCCACTAGACTAACTATATCACACCTAGCCCAAGTATCAGTTCCTCGTCCTATAGGATCCATTACTCAAAACTTATGTCATCGAAGACCATCTTCATGACAAGTTACTCTAACCAGAGATTCCTGAGCAATGACCCGATAAGTGGCCATGGGTATACTCTCCTTCTATCAGGAGTGGTAAATCCTCTGTTGGCTACACAAATACCTTCGAATACTTCAAAGTTGTACCCAATCACAACTCTGTAAGTAACCCCTGAAGGGAAACGTAGGAATGACGTCAAAACACAGGATCCATATCCAAGATAACTTGTGTGCCTCAAGTCTAAGAATATATGCACCATTGCTGCAATGAGATCTTCACTGACATTTTAATAGGATAACCATGTAAAGACTCATGATAGTTCATCCAATGAACTTGCTACCCTTAGCAAGCATCCACATGTTCACTCAAAACATCTCCATGCTTCCAGCTTGTGAGAACAACTACCTGATTGGATCAAGGAGCATAACATGTGCTAGTCTTGGTGGTTCAATAATGTCATGTCTCATTGATCCTTCGACTAGGGATATTTAAATACGGATATAATTACACATGATAGGAATCCCACATTATGATCTCTATCATAATTTTCTTCATGCTATGTGTTGTATCATGGACTTCATTAATTAGATTTAAGATCTTGTATTATAGTGAGCATCCAAATAATGAAGAAGCCTTTTATCAAATAATTAAATTTGTACATAAAATGTCAAAGGTGATTGTCTTTAGAGCACCTCTTCAACAATCCGGTACCAATAGGCCATCATGGTCGTTTTGTGGAGTTAACAATAGGTTGAATTATTTTCCCATTTTTATCGCTCAAGTTCATTGAACAAAAGGTTGCATCTATGGGTAGAGGATGATTACACGATGTTGTTATTTTTTTATTATTAGACATTTTACCCTTCATTTGGTTAATGTTGGAGAATTATTATGAAATAAAACTAAGAAATACTAATTATTATGTTTATTAAAATGTCACATAAATTTCGTTTGAACATTTAAAATACATTAACAGCTACTATATACCACGGATTACAAAGATCATAACGTTGATTCTTTCTGCTGGTTCATTACATAATTTCCATATTTTGAGTCAGAGTTTTTCAACAATAACTCGTACATTTAATTGTCAAAGTCATGCAAATGACTACTTTTTAAAAAATAAATATAATATATAATAATGCATATGTTGGTGTAAAAACCGGTATCTCCAAGAGATTAACCCAAATCCATAACCAACGGTTAATATTTATAGTTGAGGGAACATTGGTGACCGCGGAAGAAGGTAGAAACAAGCTCTCCCAGTTCGCTGGGAGGCCTACATAGAAAAGATGAGCGGGGCGGGCCTTGTGCCCTCGTGTAGCTCCAACGCTCTAATTAGCTAAAGAGTGTTAGAAATCAAACAAAGTCCCACATCGGATGTTGAAAAAAAAAAGTGTAGGGCTTAAGTAATAAAGCATATCTCCATTAGTAGCGAGGCCTTTTGGGTTAAGCCCAAGAACAAAACCGTGCGGGCTCGGGCCCAAAGCGGACAATATCACTACTAATGTGGAGATTTAGACTAAGCCCGATAGTTGTTGGGGCTGGACCAGTTGGGTCCAGAGTAGAAAGATTTAACATGGTATCAGAGCAGGTGGTAGATATTTAAAAAAAAAAAAAATAGCAGCTAGGCGGTGGGCCTGGATTGAGTTGGTGCCAGGCAGTAGGCCTGGATTATAGTTAGTTGGGCCAGGCGGTGGACCTGGATTGCAGTTGGTTGTCAGGCGGTGGACCTGGATTGCAGTTGGTTACCAGGTGGTAGACCTGGATTGAGTTGGTAGTTGGGCCAAGCAGTAGACCTGGATTGCAGTTGGTTGCCAGGTGGTAGACCTGGATTGCAGTTGGTTATTGAATTAGTGTCAGGCAGTTACCTGGATTGTAGTTGGTTGCTAGACGGTAGACCTGGATAGAAGTTGGCGTTCGAGTCGATGTGAGCCTTTGTTTGAGGGAGGATGTTAGAAATCAAACAATAGTCCCACATCGATTGTTGAAGAAAAAAGTGTAAGGTTCAAATAATAAAGCATATTTCTTAATAGTGAGGCCTTTTGGGTTAAGCCCAAGAACAAAACCATGCCGGCTCAGGCCCAAAGTGGACAATATCACTACTAATGTGGAGATTTAGACCAACCCCGATAGTAGTTACATTTGGCCGACCAAAGAGGGTCCGACCTAGAAAAGATTTAACAAAGAGAACTTGGAAGTGGTGGAGTTTCAAATTCCTGCATTGCATACCTTGTTCCTTTCCTTTCCCTCCTCTTATCTTTTCACGTTGAGGTCGGCGCCTGTCACCTCTGTACCAGAGACCTTGTTTGTTGTATTTATCATCTACTCCTTATCTCCCTACTACATTTACCTTATCTTGACTTTCAGAACCAACTTTTTGCCCAAGGTGGATATATATCCAAGCTGGAAATTTGTTCTACCTAGATGGACGCTTGGGATTGGTCCCGTGTCTATCCGAATTTCCCCACATCAGCATACATGCGTAATCATTTATTAGCTTTAGTCGGAAAAAAACTTTGTTTAAATATGGAATAAGAGAGATTAACTACACAATTAGTCACCCATCTATTTGTGTGTTTCTATTTTGGTCACTCACCTTTGAAAAGTTACAATTCAGTCACCCAACTTTAAGATTGTATGTTTTTAAGTCATCCGATCTCACGGTGTTAATCCTGGAGCATGTTTGAAGGATTTCTAACCGTATGGATGGGAAGATCATCGAAAAATAAGCTAGCCCGTCAATTTTCATACAATTTGGTAACCGTTTGGTCCTCCCACTTAACGATTCTTATTTTATAAAAATCTGAACGGTCCAGAATTTCAACCATTAAGTGGGAGGCCCAAACGGTTACCAAATTGTATGAAAATTGACAGGCTAGCTTATTTTTCGATGATCTTCCCATCCATACGGTTGGAAATCCTTCAAACATGCTCTAGATGCCCAAATGGGCACCGCACCATTAACACCATGGGGTCGGATGCCTTAAAAACATAGAATCTTAAAGTTGGGTGACTGAATCGTAACTTTTTAAAGATGAGTGACCAAAATAGAAACACACGAATATGTGGGTGACTAATCGTGTAGTTTACCTTTAGAGTAATGCTATACGACCCGACTCCCTTTCCCGAATTCACTCCTGAATGACGTGGAGCCATCTAGTCAGCATATTTTATTCATTTTCTCTCTCCCTACTCAGCCATTGTAAAAAAAAAAAAATTAAACTCAACCCTGTCTTCTCCGCTCCAGCAACCAAAGCTCCATCTTCACAAAAGAAAAACCCTACAGAGCCTAAGCCACCTCTCCTCCGAAGCAAACAACTCGACCCTCTCAAGACGACAACACCGCACCGCTTCCCCTTTGCTCCGTCCAGCAACTCTTCATCTTCTTCACGCCACCCACTCTGTCCGAACACTCTTCATCTCGCTTCCCCTTCGCTCCGGCCTGCAACTCTTCATCTTCTTCACGCCACCCACTCCGTCTATTATTGTTGTTGGTGCGAGGTTATTTTCACCTTCTTGTTCTCTGTCCAAGGTTCCTCCGGCTCGGATTTGCGCAGGTCTAGCTCTTGAAATAGTTTTGGTTTTGATTTCGTCTCAGATCATAAAGAAAGAGAGGAGATGTCTTTCATTAGGACGTGCGGTATGCAAGGTACGCATGTGAGAGAAGACGGTATATTCAATGGATCAGCTCATAGCCGATGGGATCTCTTATCATAAGTCCTGCTTCAAGTGTAGTCATTGCAAAGGAACCCTCAATGTAAGTATTTGCTATTTAGTTTAGTTCCCGATTCATCTTCTTCTTGGATATTTTCCATTTCTTAAATATAGGAACAACTACAAATTTGTGAATTGTTTCTCCATGAATTACCTCACTTCGTTTTATATCAAGGTGAATGTAATCAGTGTGATCTCCAAATGGTATTTGCTTTAGCAACTCAACAGTAAAATACTGAAATATGATTATATTTGTTGAAATTTGTGCTTAATAATTCAATATTTTTACATAACTTAGTTGATCGTGTGTGTGTTTTGTGCTTCTTCTAGCTTAGCAATTTCTTTTCAATGGAAGGTGTTTTGTACTGCAAGCCTCATTTTGAGCAGTTCTTTAAAGAGACTGGCAACTTCAACAGTATGGCAGAATTAGAAATTGGGTCTTCTGAAAAGAGCCAGAATGAGATAGAAGTAGAAGCTAGGTCTTCTAGTTTGGAAATCTCAAACAAAGAGAAAGAAAAAATGGTACTTGTGGAAGATTCAACATGTGAAAAAAATTATTCCAAAGGTGGGCATGGTTTTTAATTCTAAAGAAGAAGTCTATGATTTCTATGTCAAGTATGCACAACAAGAAGGTTTTGGTATTACAAAAAGAATTACAAAATCAGGAGATGACGGGAAATTGAAATATTACACACTTGCATGTGTACGAGGTGGCAAAAGAAAATCCAATGCAAAGGATTCTTTTAACCAAAAGCTATCTACTAAAACAAATTATCAAGCTAGGGTTAATGTTATTGTTGGCAATGATGGACTCTTTATGATATCCCGTATCCATTTTGAGCATAATCATGCACTCAGTCCACATAAATCTCGTTTTCAAAAGTGCAACAAAAAAATGGATACATATGTCAAAAGAAGGCTTGAACTAAATGACCAAGCGGGTATAGGTTTGAGCAAGAACTTCCATTCTTTAGCTGTTGAAAGTGGTGGATATGAAAATTTGACATATACAGAAAAAGATTGTCGAAACTATATTGCAAGAGCAAGACAATTCAGGCTTGGAGTTGGAGATGCTGAAGCACTTGGTAATTATTTCTCTCGCATGCAAAGGAGAAATTCAAATTTTTTTCATTTGATTGATATGGATGAGGAAGGTCGGCTAAGAAATGTGTTTTGGGCAGATGCAAGATCTATAGCAGCTTATGAAGCTTTTGGTGATGTCATATCTTTTGACACAACATACCTAACAAATAAGTATGATATGCCTTTTGCTCCGTTTGTTGGAGTAAATCATCATGGACAGACCGTATTATTTGGGTGTGGTCTATTGTCAAAGGAAGATACAGAAACCTACATTTGGTTGTTCAGAACATGGTTAGAATGCATATCAGGCAAGGCCCCTAATGCAATAATTACATATCAATGCATGGCTATTCAAGGTGCAGTTAGGACAGTCTTCCCAAATTCTCATCACCGTCTTTTCCTTTGGCATATTATGAAAAAGATTCCTGAGAAGCTTGGAGGACTAGTTCAGTACAAAAAGTAAAGAAGATTTTGAAGAGTATCGTTCATGAGGCAATGGATATTCAAGAATTTGAAGACATTTGGCTCAAGATGATCAAGGACTACAACCTTGAAAAAAATGAATGGTTGAGTTCCTTATACATGATTCGTCATCGTTGGGCTCCTGTATATGTTAAAGGAGTTTTTTGGGGTGGCATGTCAACTACTCAAAGAAGTGAAAGCATAAATGCTTTCTTTGATGGCTATGTTGGTCCAACAACATCCCTAAAACAATTTGTGGAGCAATATGATAATGCATTGAGAAGTGAGATTGAGAAGGAAAATAAAGTTGATTTTGCTTCTTTTAATGCAAGCTTTCCGATGCTAACTGAATTCCATTTTGAGAAGCAACTACAAGAAGCATACACAAATGAAATTTTCAAGTTGTTCCAAGATGAGTTAAGAGGAATGCTATATTGCAATCTTGCATTTGTTAATTCAGATGGGGCAATATGCAAATATTCGATGTGGACATCTTGAAATGGGGCAATAAGAAAGTGGTGTTTAATGTTCAACACAATGAGATTGAATTTGACATCAAATGCTCATGCCGATTATTTGAGTTTAGAGGAATTATTTGCAAACATATATGCAAAGTTCTTATTGAGAAGAATGTGAAAGAAATCCCATCTCAATATATTTTGCCCCGTTGGAGAAAGGATATTAAACGACGGCATACTTATGTGAAGAATTGTTATGATGATACTGTTTATACCAAAAAAATATATATATAATAATAAATAAAAAAAATTCTAATGATTATAAAACTTCCGAGGGTATATATGCAAAACTAAAAAAATTATAACTTTGACTTTTGACCCGGAGGCCGCCTTTGTCCATGGCATTGAATATATATATACATTTCAAATTATATATATATATATATATATATATATATATATATATATATATATATTTAAAGGGGCAGCCCGTTGCCAAAGTTTATCCATTCATTTGAAATTTTAATATACAATCTGATTAAAATCCGGTGCCAAAGTTTATCCATTCATATGAAATTTTAATATACAATCTGATTAAAATTTTAAATCATAGAATATACAATAAATAAATATATATATATATATATATATATATATATATATATATATATATATATGAATGGATAAATTTTGGATAAGGGACAGTTGCTTGTAACTAGCTCCATACCGCCCATTTCGTGGCTACGCATCTCTCACGATTGGCTAAACCGCTTGGACATTGCCCTGTGGATAAATAGAAGCAGACAAGAAGAATCACAAAAGGAGGAATCAGACAGAGAGACATGGTGAGACCTCGGGAGACAGGGAGAAAGCACAGAGATACAAATTAAGATATTCTCCATTATATATACTATATACTATATACTATATACTATATACTACTGCCGTTGGGTCGCCACCACCGGAGGAACAATACTATATATATATATATATATATATATATATATATATATATATATATTATATGAAGACTTCGCCGCTCTCATGTTTGCGCCCCCCGAGCCACCGATGGATTCTCTTCACCGCCGCCAAGCCCCCAAAGCATCGTCGCTAGAAGAAATGACCAATATATGTGTCCCACATAATGAAGACAGAGGCTCTCTGCGCCGTCGAGCCACCGAGTCCCGACAAGCATCGTCACCGGAGAAGAAATCAAAAGACCAAGTCTTCCGCTGGACTTTCATCGCCGTCTGAGAAGGAGGCTTTATATTTATAAATATAATATATATGATGGTCTTCATCTCGTCCCCTTACTGCCGTCGGAGATGAAATCAGAAGCCGCAAGCCCTACCACCTTGTTGCCACCAAAGAAGGAGAAGGCTAGCTGCTTCCCTTATTTCCGTTCGTTGACGAGCCGCCAAAGCCCGACGGCCACCATCCGGAGGGTTAAATATTATATGTATATATTATATATGAGGGCGAAGTCCACTGTTGACCACCACTGGAGCCGCCTACACCGTTGCACCTGCTGCTTCCCGCGTAGCAGCGCCCAGCTGCAGCTCCATGCCCGCGTAGCAGTGCCCACCAGAAGCTCCATCTCCCCCGCGCAGCAGCATCCAGTTGTGCCCCCATAGCCTGTGCCAGCTTCTCCCAACTGCCAGCCTCATACCATAGCTGCCAGCTTCACCGCCTGCACACCTGCTCTTCCCTGCGAAGAGGAAGGTGATATTGTTCACAAATTGGTTGGCAAGAGATCAGTAAAGAATTTGAGAAGGAAAATGCAGCCCCACACCATTAAATAAGCTTTTGAGAAGGAGATGAAGACCCTCTATAATCTCTTCACTGCTAGCTGGGGATCTTTGACGGCCATTATCGCACAGCTACAAGAGAACTCTCTGCACCTCTATATTTGCTATAAATACTATATATATTATAGAAGGAGATCAAAGCCCTCTTTCCACCCTTTCTCTATTGGACATGAAACACTAGAAGAGGGTTGGGTTGCCTGTAAACACCAGAGAAGTGTGTGAAGCATCGCGCCTGCGCTATGGTCATTCACAGAAGACTTAAGCTCATGGAGAACGATTCGAGTAGGTATCATTGAGTCGTTGATGATGTAAATCTCGAGCCAAGGCATGCTGAGATGTTGATGGTCACAGGAAATGCACAAAAGCTGATTAAGAAGCCGTTGGGCACTTAGTAGAAGTCATGAAATTAAAGACTTGCTGCAATCATGATAGGAGGTTGCTGCAGCTATGAAATATATTACATCTCCATGGAGGAGCTGCTATTTCATATTCATGTGTGATTGCTGTAAGGATTTCTGTTGAGAAAGTAATTCAAAACTATGATTACCATTGTTATATGAAGCGCTCATAAGATGTTTGAGGAAATGATTTGTTCATCTTGATGCCAACTGAAGATGTCAACCCTTGTGGTTAAAAATGTAATCAGTTGTAACATTCATATAAATATATATATTGGTGATAAAACCTTTAAATTATGTGAATTTTATGTTGAAGATTGGTGCGCACATGATCTATATGACGAACCTTATAACCTGTCGCTCCATGATTAACGTAAATGGTATGTTCCCCAGCAATTCTAGACTTCAGGAAAACAGCCTCATGTACTCCAAATGCCACACTTTTGGTGATGCTTGCAAGGTGTTCGTCACTATGACTCACAAGAAACTTCTGGCCAGGCTGCCACCGTGCATCCCAATGAAGCTATTGGATAGCATCTAGTCCACGTTTGAAGCTAGAAAAGGATTAAAAGTGGATGGCAATATTGCTGCAAAAACAACAAAAAAAAAATGAGAAAAGAAGAAGGTGTTGAAGTTGCTTTGCTGCCACAAGAAGAAGAACAGAAGGGGAGAGATCATGTGTGTAAGATCTTTGTGGAAGGGTTTTTGATGTTCTTTCTTTTGTAAAAAAAAAAAAAAAGGAAAGAAACTTTCAATGATGAGGCTTATCTAATGAGCAAACTGATATGCCTATGAGATGTTTGACAAAATGTCTGAAAGAAGTTGTTTTACTATCAATGCAAATTACGCCAACTAATACTTGTTCGAAGTTGATGATAATTGATGGCCAGAGCCATGATAGAAGAATACCCCCCTTGGATGTTCGATCAAATGCTTTAGAGAAAGTCTCAACTCGGAATAGAAGAATGGGTTTTAAAGATAGTCATGTTGAAGAGAAAGGTGTCCAAGTATCATGGGCCATGCAGCCTCTCAGGAATCCTCTCCTATATGGCTGAGCTTGGTATGTGAAGTGCTTGGCATCCTCCCAAAAATTTATATATATATATATATATATATATATATGCCAACTATGAAGAAGACCCATAGTCATAACTGGGAACATACATGGAGCTCATTCTCTAAAGAATGTGTGGAGCCATGTATTCTTGAAAGCCCACTGGAGTCCCAAATTATAAATAACTATTGTATGATGAGAAGATATGACTACAATCATGTTATGCTACTGAGCTTGGGAATTATTCGGAGATAAGGCATGGAGGCAGCTGTGCATTGGATGAATTCCTTCTCATATGTTACCAAACCAAGGAATATGCAAATTTATTAGCTCAAATATAATATCAACTCCTATGACAAATGAGCACCATGTTTCCAAAAATCAAAGATCATCAAAGCTAACTCCTTCCCAACGATTGTCATTAGAATTTAATTAAAAATAAAATAACAAAATAAAAAATAATAATAATAATAAAAAAAAACGAGCAAGTAGGATGAGGGCCACTTGTAAAGAAAGGAGTTTGACCAATTTCATTGAAAAAGAAGAGGGGTAAAGAAAGAGGCTTTGGCCGGGCCCATCTAAA
Organism: Dioscorea zingiberensis; assembly: GCA_026586065.1. Classification (NCBI taxonomy): domain Eukaryota; kingdom Viridiplantae; phylum Streptophyta; class Magnoliopsida; order Dioscoreales; family Dioscoreaceae; genus Dioscorea; species Dioscorea zingiberensis. Next base: position 54,644,853 of record CM048818.1, on the reverse strand, counting down.
ATATAGTAATAATAAATAAAATAAAATAAAAATGGGTTGATTTCATGGATTATCAAAGCGGTGTTCACTTGGAGGCGGCCGATGAACATAAAATTCAAAGCGGCATGTATCCCGAAGCGGCGGCGGGACACTCATTTCATGGCGGTCATTATTATAAATTCCAAAATCTCAAGATGGTGGTGAAGTCGGCATCTTTAGGCAACCAAAAGCAACGCAAATTCCAAAGTGATGAAACACATATTCCAAGGCTGAAGGCGACGTTATTTATACCTACGAATAAATAAATAAAATATATATACTCATATTTATATAATATATATGTAATAAATTATTATGTTTCCTCTAATAAATGAATTATTTTCCATTGCCTTTACTTGTATTCTTTTGCCCTTAATCGGAGGTTCCCAAGACTTTGTCTGGGGTAATTAATAATAGGGGCTTGCCTCTATTAGGAATAAAAGAACTCACAAACTAAACAAAAAATGATATTTGTGCTTCGATATATCGTTTGGTGTCACACGATGCCAGGCGGATATTTTCGATCCCACAGATACATAAACTTGTGAGCAAAAAGTACGATACAATAAAATGTGTGCTCATTTTTCTAAAGCTGCTGAAATTGGAGTTGAATCCAATGAAAAATATTATTTGGTAATGAAATGTGTGGATGAGACAATAGAGAAGCTCATAGATAATGCACACGGTTGGCAAAGTCATTCTGATCAATTTATATCACCAATGATGTTGGAAGAAGATCATCAACACCATCAAGCAAAATCTTCAACCACAAAGTTTCTAACCCCTTTAAACGTGCGGAGTAAGGGTCGGCCTCCATCAAAGAGAAAGAAGTCAAAAGTTGAAGAAATAATTATTAGAAATAAAAAAAAGGTACTTATATTTTACATAACTCTATTTCGGCTTTGTAGTTATCTTTATAGTCTAAAACTAATGTTATTTCTTTCAGAAAACTCAAGCAAAGGGGCATGTACAAGCTCAAAACAACACACAAGATGAAAGTTTTACTCAAGAAAGTGTGGTAATGTTATGTTATTTAATTTATGTTTTTCATGGTATTGCATAAAATATTTTAAATATATTGAATTATGTCTTCTTCTTCTTAGATGAATTCAAATTCTCTTCCACATGTAGTGAGTATGCCTATTGATAGCAACACAGGTGATTCTTCTATTGCATGTGAATTCAAAATTCTTCCCTTTTTCAATTTTAGTGACATGGTTTATTTTTTCAGTTTTTTGTGTGCTGATTCCACAATTGTGATTTTTACTGCAGATTTAGGGGGTTCTATGCAACAGAAGTTGAAGTAGTGTATATTTAAGTGTCACATGTTGTGTTCAGCTGACCAGAACTGTGTTTTATTTTTTTCCTCGTAATGGTAACTTAAATTTGTCAACATAGGTTATACTATCATGCTTGTGTGGATGTGGTCTTAATCATCAAACTTATCCCTCTTTCTTTCTGTTTCTGGATGTGGTTATACTGTATGTTTGAAGACATTGATTTTTGCAAGAAGTTGCAAAATTTGGTTTTAGGTATTGTCTTGTTCAACAGCTTGATGTTTGCTAGTCAGTATTTTATTCATATGTTGTGGTTCATGCTTGTGTCGATTCTGATTGCCCTCCTTGTTTTTTCACTTCAGATTTTATATGCAGCAGCAGTTTGAATTTTGCATTTTGTATTGTCTTGTTTGATTTTATATGCAGCAGCAGTTTGAATTTTTTATGCTCAGTCCTTTATATACAGTTTGATTTTATATGCTCAGTCCTTTATATGCAACATCAGTTTGAATTTTTCACTCTGATTTCATATGTATTGTCTTGTTTTTTCAATTTGGCCACAAGTGCATTTTGCATTTTGTGATAATATATTTTATGTCAATGAACACCGCTTGTTTTATGGTGTTTGTTTTAATGATCGTACCATAACAATGGAGATATCCAAACATTAGATATAATTTACGTGTTTTCACGGAATCTAAAGCACTCACCAATGGCAAGATCTCGAGATTTTATCAAGTAGCTTAAATTGAAATGAAAACAAGAACACCGCTTTGTTTTCTCCGTGTTTGTCTTAACGAACAAGAAAATTCCACTCGAGATCACTTTGTATCGTAAGAAAAAACATAATCTTCAAGTGTGTAACTTGGTCTCGCACTACATGAGCTTTCTTCACTTCAAAAAAAGGTTGATCGAAAATCTAATCAGCCAGATGGGAAACAGGAAAAGACAAAAACAAAACCGAGTGTTGTATGTTTCAGCTCTACTGTTAGGATGTTGCTCCTGGAGGTATATGAGGTGAATGTTGTTAATTGTAAGCTTCTCTTGGCAAGTCGGGCACTTCTTCTGCACTTGGATGGCATTGATTATGCAGGCCTTACAAAACACTTGCCCACACACTATTGATGTCTCCTCTTTCATGGCTTCCATACATATAACACATTTCAACTTCACCTCAGTGAAGTCTGGAATTAATCAGCCAGCAGATGCCTGTTAGATACTCAAGTAAATATAAGCTTGGCATAGAGACAAGTAAAGAGAAAGTAGGAGTTTTAACAGTAGTGAGATTTATTAAATACAATAGCAACTGAGATAATAGAATCAGAAGAATAAGACTAGACAGGTAACAAGAACATAAATAAACACAGAATCAACAATAACCAGTAGGTGTAGATTCCCTTGACATTATTGCTAAATTCTAAATTAACTCATGTAGTGATCTAAATCATTGGTAAAATGTAATCAAAGAAATGTAGGGTAAGATATAAGCTACTAGCTTGAATTCAAAAATCTAAAGTCATTAATCAATCTTTGTAGTTTCAGGTGTAACGAGTATAGCGTGCATTTCGTTAAATAATGATTTCTTTTGACATCAATCTTTGCAGTTCATAGAGGTTATTAACAACAAATAATCATATTCAAATCATAAATAAGAGGAAGAAAGAAAATGCCTATAAACCCCATCATGTCTTGTTTGGGTGGTTGTCTCGAACAAAACAGCAAGTTTTCACTATATCAATGGATATAAGAAGCTCCACAGCTAGCTTTAGAGAACATCCATTTGTATGTATTTACTAGTTTACTCTAAAGAACTTCCAAAAAGGAAGCAAATGAATAGAATCATACAGAAAGATTATGTAGGAATCATTTATGTTCATAAAATGATCATAAAATTTAGAGATGTCAAATAAATTAATTCAAAACCAAGCTTGGTGTGGATGCCTTAAAATTCAGAAAAAAAAATGATAATTTAAATTGCAGGTACGCAGTAATATTCCTGAAGTTAGGTGCATATATCTAGACCACTTAATTAAAAACACCAACAGAACGTAGAACAAAGCTTAAGTAACAGATATTCTCCATCCACGTCAAAGTCAATGTAGGCCACAAGACAAAGCTAATACCGTCAGATTGCTCAACATTTTCACACTTGCAGGGTTAAAGTATAGCTGCATAAAAAAGTAGAAATAATTAGAAAGATAAATAAAAATCGTAATGTACAGTTTTTTATAGTTCAATGAAATTTACCAGCATTCCCTAATAATCAAGTAAGGTGCTCTAAACATATAACTCCAGAAAGGGTTAAAGGAAGACATTGGATTGTACCTGCATTATGAATTTTAAATAGTTGTTGATTGCATACAAGAGTCTTTGGAACAGCTAGAAGAACATTATTACGAAATACTGCACCAAAAGCAGAGAAAGTGGCCTCTTAACACTAATTTTCAAAGATATGAATTATATTATAGCCTTACATGCCTTCAAGGAAACTGCTAAATATGCTACATATGAGGATATATGAGGATGACAATGAAACAAAGATAGGCATGAAGTGTGCCCGCTGATACCAAGGCCAACCAGTAAACATTAAATTTAAAGCAATTTCCAACTGATAAGTTATTCAAATAAACAGAAATTCCAATTCTTTCCATCTTCCAACTGATAAGTAATTCAAATAAACAGAAATTTCAATTCCTTCTATGTGCCCAGAGATTGGTTTGGTAAATAATATGAATTTAAACATATCCTGGACCATTAGGTTCCAATCAAGATCTGGATATTTTTGGACCATAAAAATACTAACAATGTGGAATTACTCTAGTCAGGTTACAAGCTACAGCAGTTTTAGAAGAAACACAAAGAATCATCGCATCCATGAAACCACCAGAAAGCAATTGATATCGCATCAATGAAACCACCAGAAAGCAATACAATACCAACGATTTACCAACGAAGAGTTGTCGGACAGAGTGGGTGGCGTGAAGAAGATGAAGAGTTGCCGGCCGGAGCGAAAGGGAAGCGGCGTGCTGTTGTCGTCTTGAGAGGGTCGAGTTGTTTGCTTCGGAGGAGAGGTGGCTTGGGCTCTGTAGGGTTTTTCTTTTGTGAAGATGGAGCTTTGGTTGCTGGATCGGAGCAGACAGGGTTGAGTTTTTTTTTTTTTTTTTACAATGGCTGAGTAGGGAGAGAGAAAATGAATAAAATATGCTGACTAGATGGCTCCACGTCATTTGGGAGTGAATTCGGGAAAGGGAGCCGGGTCGTATAGCATTGCTCTTACCCTTAAACTAAACTTCAACAAACCTTATTCCCTCTCTTCTATTATTAATTATTATTCACTGAACCTCAAGCGGACATGTCCAAAAGTCAAAAGCTGGTGGAGTCCATTATTAGACTGACCAATTCAATTAGGTTAACTTGTCTGTCTCCCATCTACGAGACAAGCCCTCAGATTTAATGGTGTTTTCAAAATAAAAAAATTTTGAAATTAGTCCTCGAATATGGAAACTTTATTTTCTTATATAATTATTTTTTATAAATATGAATAAATCACTTTCATTAATGATCATCAGTAGACTATAATAGATACATGAACCAAGTTTTTAAAAGATTTCACATGAATGAGCATTATCTTGGTTTTGTGTTTAGTGTAGCGACAGCCTTGGTTGAAAATTTAAAACTTTGATTTTCAATGAACACCAATTTCCTCAAATCCCTAGGTTGAAAAATATAATTTTAAATCATAATTTTGAAGGGTATTTAATTGGGTATCATGACTAACTTGTATTAAATTAGATTTAGATTTTTAAGTTTGAATTTTTTTAAAAAAAATATCTTATTTTGATTCTAATTAAAATAAATATTTATTTGTTAAAATCATGTATTTTTTAATTAATAATCAGCCTATTATAAAAGATATAGTTTACTGCAATAACTCAAATATACATAGTAAAGATGTGGTAACAAATACGTAAATAAAGATTGGAAAAAGAATTGTCAACTTTAGATTCCAACCGTATTTGGTGATTGTTTTGAAAGAGTGAATTAAATGCTCTCTAATAAAATACTAAAAAAACAATTTTATTTTATTTAAATATATATTGTTATAGGGAAAGGGAGCCTTAGTGTAACAGTAAAGTTGTTAACTTGTGACATGGAAGTTATGTGTTCAATCTCTGGTGGTCGATCTTTGGAGGAAACACTAATCTTGCAAACATAAAGGAGTCTATCCGAAAGTCATCTATTACAATTGATCTCCCTCAAAATCAACTGAAGCACTGCAATCGGCACCAGCCTTTCTCATCTATTGATTTAGATTTGTTTTCATCCCTAGGAGGAGCAAATCTCTGCATCAACATATATTAACACAAAGAACCTGTATTTTTTTTTATAGATTAAATTTATGATATCAAGCTTGGAATTAAAGTAATGTTACATTCAAAATGATGGATAAATAATTATTAGGATTGTTTTTGTATAGGATAATAAATAAATATCTCTCCTTAAATTAATTATTATATATGTACACATCTTTGAATGACTAAAAAATTCAAATTACATTAAATAAAATGTTCGAAAATTAAAAAAAAATACAAATTTTAAACTTTAAAAAAAGAAATTCACCTCATTGAGTTTTCTAGCAATTCGAGATAACTTCAAAAAAAGTAAAATTCGATGGAGAAGAGAACATTCCATGTATTTATTTGTTCAAACATGGATAATTGGATTGTCTTAGAACAGTGACGTAAGTGCTAACGTCAGATGGATTGTCAAAGTAAACTTTGTTGAATTTTTTTGTTATTTTTTTATCTATATCCCTGTAAATGGTTTAATTGTAAACATCCTCTGCAGACGTAATTTCCTTGATTTGCAGTACTAAAACTTAACAAGTTTTCAGTAAATATATACTTCTATTTGCCTGATCTAAATTTTTTAAAAAGTATTATTATTATTATCATAAATTAGGAAATTTATTTATTAGTCCTTGAGAATTTCTAATCTGATAAATAATTCTTACTTTTATTGTTATTTTATATTCCCTATATTTGCAAATTCTTCTTTTTTTTCCCTATCGTTGACCTCCTCTTGGGTTCTTTAGAAAATCCCAATTTTAACCTTACCTTTTGGTCAGAATTCTCTCGTTTGATAATGTCAAAAAATACGCTGAAAAACATCAACACAATAATAAGTTTAAAAAATAAAATATTGTCTTCATTTGTTTGAAAGTTCAGTCCACCTGTTGAATATTGTATTACAATATACAAGTTGTAACAAACTGTGTGGTTATATCTTGTAAGTTTCACCAGTGCTATATATTGTACGACTTTAGTTGCAGCTCTGGTTACACCTCTTTCTCACGAAAGCTTACAAAGAGAATTCACACACAAGAATAGCAAATCATAAGGAGAAGACAAAAAATTTGATAACCCAGTTTGAATGTACAAGCCTACGTCTGGGGATCAAGCCTAGATAAGAGATTCACTAAAAGAAAAGGTAAAACATAAGTACAACCAAGTGTCACTCACCTTCACAAAAACAACATGAGCACCCACATAAGGATAATCACCACTCTAACCTCACCCTTGGGTTTTTCTCTGGTGGTGTCACCTCGCTCCTCTAGAGCCCCACCTCATGTAGATGCACCACGAGCCTAATATCTCCTTCCTCTTTTAGAGTGTCCTAAATCTTAGCTGCTAAATTGGACAACTTCTATATTTAGCAGTTCTGACTCTAATTGCAACTAAGCTTCTGCAACGCTGGTCCTACTGACCAATTTCACTTGGCTACAAATACATCCGCAGACTTGACCCTCAAGTTACCTCCAATCTTTCTGATTGAGTTCTAAGTCGACACGCCGGATCCACCTGATCCCGATCAAAGCAACTAGCCAGACTTCCTCTCCGTCACGTTCTAAGACCGCTTTCAGTCGCATCTCACCAAGGTGTGAGTCTTCTCCCAACACATTCAATGTTTTGTTTGTATAATCTTCCCAAATTGTCTCCCATGAATTCCTCCTAAATTTGGTCTTGATTCATCACTGTTTGCTCTGTCCTTCCATATTGATCTCCACTATATTTACTTACCAAATATAGCCTTCGATCATATCATGATTTGGATGTAATCAAATCACCAACCAACTTGCATCTAATCATAGAATCTTCAATCAAATATTTATGCTCACAATCAATGCAGTCACTTTACATTTCAAATCACCACCAATGAGGGTAGAGCTGGATTTTGGGCCGGCACGAGCACAGTCGCGTCTGACCAATTTCGTGCCGGGCCTGGCTGGCACGAATTTCACCGGAGCTGGCCTGGCACGAAGCACGGCCCGGCCTGGGTGGTGCTGTGCCGGGCCGGTTCCGGCACGGGCCAAGCACGGCCCGTTAGTAATTTTCTTTTTAAACTTCTAAAAAAAATCTTTAAAAAATCTAAAAAATAAAATAAAAATCTCAACATTCTCCATTAATTTTTGAAACAAAACTTAATGGCATCGGAGATGCATATCGAAGCGTCGGCATTGATAGGTTGGAGAAAAATTTCACAGTTTTGCACAACTCCTAAAGCTTGGGATTGAGCTTGTCTACTGCTTCTCAGCTAAGGGCGACCATGAATCTTGTTGTGCAGATCTGTTAAGTTGCAGCTAAAGAGAGCAGCAGGAGGAGGAGAAAGATAGTGAAAGGGATGGTGATGATTCTATTCTAGTTTTTTGAAAGAAGAGGTTCTCATTATGATTTGTCTCATATATATTATATATATTAAAAAAATTAAACAATGTCACCTCAGCAGCTTTACTCTTATAAATTTTTTTTAAAAAAAACTCTTCTTTCAAGAGAGCAGTTGGCAGCTTTACAGCTGCCAACAACTCTCTTGATTTGAGGGAAGAGAGTTTGTTTATATATATATATATATATAATTTTTTTTAAAAAAATACAAAATGCGTGGTAGCAACAAATGCTGCCACGTGGTAGAATTTTAGGTCGGCTCGTGACGGGTCGTGTCGGCACGACCCGTGGGCCAGGCATGGCCCAGACACAAAATATTCCGTGCTCGTGCCTTGCCAGCCCGCGGGCCATGGCAGGTTGGCCCGGCACGGGCACAATCCCGGGCCGTGCATGGCACGGCCTGGTTACTGTTCATTTCGGGTCGTGCCATGCACGGCCAGGATTGTGCTGGGTCGTGCCGGGCCCCGGCTGGCACGGCCTAGAATCCAGCTCTAAATGAGTTTACTACTATTTTTTTTCTTGCAGTCCTTAGTCCAAAAATCGTGCTGGGTGTCTTCATGGCCTTAGCCCAAAAAAATAAAAAATAAAAAAATGTCAGGTCACCAATCTCACTAGAGTTTACTACTATTTTTTTTCTTGCAGTCCTTCACACCGGCGGCGTCAAGGGTCTCCCATTCCTCAATCCAGAGCGGCTGCAAAATGGAATAAGGAATGGGGCTGATTGGTAAAAAGAAAAGATTAAAATTTGGGAATTCACTAGGCAAGTGAAAAATTATCGGATATCCTCTTTCCACCATCACCATTCGTGTTTTTTCAGAGACTAACAATCATTTTCCACGATGCGTGTTAATTTCAGAGACAAACAATCATTGAAAAGGATGCAAGACTATCAAACGGCCACAATAACCTATTCAATCTTCAGATTTCTTGATTTTTAAATGTTCTGACTAGGAAAATTCACCTTTGTGCCTTCTTGTTGTTTCTCTTGTTGAGTAATGACCATGGAGTCAGTGATGGGAGTGGTATGGGCGGCGGCGGCGGTGGCGGTGGTGGCGTGGGCGTGGAGGACGTTGGATTGGGTTTGGTGGACGCCGAGGAGGCTGGATCGGGAGCTCCGGCAGCAGGGCCTGCGCGGCAACCAGTACCGAGTCTTGCACGGCGATCTCAAGGAAAACACCCGGCTATCCGAGGAGGCTAAATCCCGGCCTCTGCCTCTTCACTGCCATGACATCGCCCCCCGCGTTGTCCCTGTCCTCCACAACGCCATCAAAGATCACGGTACTCTCCCTCTCTACTCTCTTTCTGAATTTTTTTTCTTCTTGTTTTTATTATTATGGAGGAATATTTTTTAAGTTAATTCTGATTTGATTAGAGGTATTTTTCAAATTATTATTATTATTATTATTATTATTATTATTATTATTTTGATAAGTCTACAGAAAAAATAATAAAATAGGTAATGTTTTTTAGGGAGATTTATTAGGTCTACGGCTGAATCTTCAAACCAGCAAACCGCTCAAACCGGTCAAAACTAATCCGTCGAAATTGGTGGTTTTTCAAACTATTAAAATCGAAAAAGAAAATTGGTTTGGTTTGGTTCAAAATCGATTAATATTCGGTTTTATTCGGTTTGAAATTTCAAAAATACGGTTTGAACCGAACCGAACCGAAATGCATGTTCCTCCGATTAAACCAACATTGTCTAATTCATTGACTTGCGTTAATAGAGGTTGGTATGAGATAAAAGGAGTTAGTCATAATTTTGATATTCCAATTTGAATTGGATAAGATTTAGAGATAATTATAAAAAATTTATCATTTATCTTATCTCGAATATGGATTTGAGAAAGACTAGGACACTTTCATCTATATAAAGAAAGATATGATCAAAAATAGACATCCAATTATGATTTATCTTTTAAACCAAGAGTTCAAATCAAAATTGAATCTAGTTTGGTTTGGTTTTTTTTTTCAAACTGTTGGGTCAGGTTTGGTTTTGATTTTTTCAAACAAAAAATATCGGTTTAGTTTGGAAATTCGTCCAAACCGATTTCACCTAATTGGGGCATAAATAGATCTATAGAAATTAAATAAAATATATCATGGCAGGTAATATCCTGACAAAATAAAATAAATGAATAATCAAATGGCTCACTGATTGAAGCCATTACTGACTTATGTCACATATGTCCCTCTGAGTAGTTGTTTTCAGTTGCTTTTAATATCTTGTGTTTGATCACCCCCAAGTTTTTTTTTTATTATAATGAATTTATCTGCCCTAACTCTTTATAATTTCCTTGATTTAGATGAAACATTTTCTTTTATCAATTGAGTATATTAGTATCATAGCATAGTGATCTGATATTAGTTTAGTTTTTTGATGAATAATTTATATATATATGAGTGTCCATTTCCTTTTTTTTTATTTTTCTACTGAATTCATTTTTTAAAAAAATTATAATGGGTTATGAAAAAGATTTATCTTTGAAATTAGTCCATGTTTGTACACTTGAACTTCAGGTAAAATCTCAATAACTTGGTTTGGGCCTTACCCAAGAGTGACCTTAATGGAGCCAGAGCTAGTGAAAGAAGTGTTGTCAAACAAGTTTGGACATTTTGCTAAAGTAAGACCAAATCCCCTTACCAAATTATTGGTCCAAGGACTTGTAGTTTATGAAGGTGAAAAGTGGGCCAAACACAGAAGGATCATCAACCCTGCATTCCATCTTGAGAAACTAAAGGTAACTACAATTTATTCTTATCCCATTTATGTTTTTATTATGTTCAAAAAATGAGATAATGTCATCATATTTCTTAAGAATTCCCTAATTTGTTTTACCCTAAAAAATAGTCCTCTTTAGACTGTCTTATATTTTTGAGCTACAAGTGTTTTTTGGAGTAGGTTAAACTTTCTTTTTTTTGGGACGCATTTTTTCGGAAAAACAAAAGTTTTGAATAAGAAAAAGGCTCTTTTAACTTTTCTGACAAAGGATTGGGTACTAATTTCTTTGAGAAACATTTATGCGACATGAACAAAGCACCTATTGAATATTTTTATCGACTAAAATGTTATTTGATTCAAAAGTTTATCTTTTAATATATATATATATATATATATATATATATATATATACCCATGTTTTATTTATGATAGATAGTTTAGGTGATACATGCCACTAGGAGGTGTAGTGAGTTAGAAATAAAGGACACGAAGAAGCATGTAACTCTAGGGTGATGCTCATTGTCTCTCCTTGTTGCCAAGGTGTCTTGTAGGACGGATCGTTTTGATCCTTACGATGGTGTGTTCCTTTGTTAACTCAAACTTCTTTTTACTAGGTTTTGTGATGCTTTCATATTAGTTTTTACATATCGACAATATCAAACCAAGACAAAAGCGAAAAAATATCTGAATGATATTTAAGAAAACAAGTTAGTTCTCTTGAAAACATCATATATTTTTCCTACCCATAGGTTGCATGCGATGGCCATCGTGGTGAGTTTCACCCCTTTCTTAAGTTCTTTTCTATCCTTTGTGTGGTGGAGTTGGCACCTCACTTATCTGTTGGTTCTTGTAGTAGATCATCCCACTCATATAAGTATTCTTTTCAATACTTTTCAACACCTCACTTTTAAGATTTTTCAAAACTTTTTGAATACAAATTGTTTAACGTGTTCCTTAAGCATCTAAATATAAGTATTTTTTAAAACTTAAAAAAAGAAAAGAAAGGAACCGTTTCATATGCTAATCCAAACGGGAACCACAATATTATAGTAGAATTAGTTATAAGCAAGTATTGAGAAGATTGGCTACACTCAAATACATGTGTGGAAAGTTGGAATGGACTAATAACGCTAAAATTTCGGGTTTGCAGCTAATGCTTCCAGCATTCTCTACATCTTGTGGTGAACTGATTAGAAGATGGGAGAAGATGATCCCTGATGAAGGCTCCCATGAACTAAATGTCTTTCCAGAGCTCCAAGACCTCACAAAGATGTCATCTCCAGGACTGCATTCGGTAGCAGCTATGAAGAAGGAAGGAAGAAGAATATTTGAACTACTAGCAGAGCAAATTCAGCTTCTTATCCCAGCTTTCCAGACTTTATACATCCCTGGTTATCGGTATACCTTCATTTAATCTTTCATATTTTTGTATAACGCTCCAATTAGTTTATTCATCCAGTTAGAACTTACATCTCTAGTTACTTTAATCAGATTTCTGCCCACACCAATGAACAAAAGAAGAAGCCAAGTGTACAATGAGATGAAAAAGAATTCTTAAAGGCATGATAGAGAAGAGAGAGAAGGCCATAAGAATGGGGGACAGTAGCAAGAATGACCTTCTGGGTTTGTTACTAGACTCCAATATGAAGGAGGGTGAAGAGCATGGGAAGTCCCAAAACAAAGGGATGAGCACTGAGGATGTGATTGAAGAGTGCAAGCTGTTCTACTTTGCAGGGCAAGAGACTACAGCAGTTCTACTCACATGGACAATGATTTTATTGAGCATGTATCCAAACTGGCAGGCTAAGGCAAGAGAAGAGGTACTTCAAGTCTTTGGAAAGAGCACACCAGATATGGAGGGATTGAACCACTTGAAGATTGTAAGTACTTCCATTCATTGAATTACCGAAAGTGACCGAAATTTCATTACTACTATTTGTTTCGACAGGTGACCATGATTCTATATGAAGTTCTGAGGTTATATCCACCATTTGTTTTCCTAACAAGAAAAACCTACAAAGCAATGGAACTCGGTGGGATTACTTACCCTCAAGGAGTGATACTCTCACTGCCTTTACTCTTCATTCACCATGACCCTGCTTTTTGGGAGAAGGCGCCAAAGAGTTTAATCCAGAGAGGTTTTCGAAGGGATATCGAAAGCATCCAAAGTTCCGGGTGCCTTCTTTCCTTTCGGTGGAGGTCCATACAGATTTGCATTGGCCAAAGCTTTGCAATGATTGAAGCTAAGATAGGAATTTGCATGATTCTTCAGCGCTTCTCCTTTGAGCTTTAAGCCTTCCTATATCCATGCACCGCACACTGTTATTACTCTTCAACCACAGCATGGGGCTCAACTCATGCTGCAAAAGCTGTGATTTCTATTCTTATTGTGAGATTATGTAGTTTTGAATGCATTTAAATAGGTATAAGATATATATATGTACATGCTGTTTGCTTTGAATAAACTTGAATAATTTAGAGCTGTAACTATTGCCACAATATATCCTCTACTTCAATTTTATCGATTCTCACACTTTGAAGGAGATTTATAAAGACATACGTCAAATTAGCAAGTAAAAAAGATTTCAGAAGTATACAATGCCTGTATGAGTATGTAACATAGGTTTTTTTTATTTTTAAATTTCTGCAAGGAAATTGTTTGTGCTGTTTGTCAGTGAAGTTATCTGAAAACAGTTATAATGAAATCCAAGCTCTGTTTTTAAATCTTTGCTATGGCATCTCATTTGTGGTGTGATAACCTTATCTTTGAGGTGAATAAGCTAAACAGCTACATGTATTATTTGAGCTGAAGATGTGTAATCACTGAACTATATTTTATTAGGGAAAACAATGAGATAATCAGTACATGAAAGGGCTATAATCTAAAAATGATAACAGATAAATAAAGTAGTTACCTTATGACCCAGAGGTTACGAGTTCGAGTCATGAAAATTGCCTCTTGCTTTAAAAAATAGGGTAAGACTGCGTATAATAGACCCAAGTGATCCGACCCTCCCATACCCTCACCCACACAATACAGGAACTTTGTGGAATTGGGCTGCCCTTTTTTTTGCCTCTTATATTTGAACTAAAAATATCTATTTACTTAAAAACAAAATTATGTGGAGGGAACAAGAGCATGGTAATTTTGTCAATAATTTCCAAATAAGTCTGAACATGATCTTTACAAAATATGTATGCAGGTTTGAAATGCTGATAAAACCTCAACAACTTGGCTTGGTCCCAGAGTCGGTTAAAGAAGTTCTGTCAAACAATTAGGGGCATTTTGTGAAAGTAAACACAAACTCCTGCCAAATTCTTGGTCCAAGGACTTCAAATATTAAGGCGAAAAGTGGGCCAAATACAAAAGAATCATCAACCCTGCTGTTACCATTTTAAGAAGCTGAAGGTAAAACCTATTCTCTATAATATAAATTTTATAATAAAGAAAAAGGGAACAAATATATATTCATATTTTTGTTAAGCAGATTTTCTTTTATCAATCAAGATGAAGGCTGGTGGCGGACCGGCGGTCCACATATATGTGTTGGCCAGAGCTTTGCACAGACCGTGTTAAGTCGGGCTGAGTATGATTCTACAGAACTACTACTCTCACCATCCTACATCCATGCACCATTCACTGCTATTACTCTTCAACCACAGCATGGAGCTCAACTCATGCTGCAAAAACACTGATTTCTATTCTTATTGTAAGACTGAGTAGTTTGAACCAAGGTTGTCAGACCCGGCCCGGGGCATTGACCCAGCCAAGCCCAGGGGTCAGGGGTCAAGGGTTCAACCGGGGTCAATAATAAAATATTAAAAAATAATTAATAATAATGAAATATGATATAAAATAAAATTATAATAATAAAAAATATGATTGATTAACTAAATTTAATATTTATATTTAGTCCATGCTTAAAACAAACACATACTAAACAAAACAAATTAATTAAAAATATTAAAATACACAATTAAAATATAATCATAGTTACTAAGTATACAAATACAATTTTTTGTAAGCCCATCTCATTTTGGGCCTTATTATGGACTTGTTTTCAAAAGTATTGGTTTGAATATTGAAAGACTTTGGAAGTATTTAGTCACGCATTCTTTATGGATAAAACTTTCATTCTAACTTTAAATATGGTTTTATTCTACCAACTAATAGACCTTGTTGGTGAAAAGGCTCTCTTACATGCGCACGCAGGAGGGGTGCAAATGTTGGATTTGGGTTGCCTTGGATGTCCGAAACTCATGCTTGGTAGCATGAATGCTTGCTTACGAATCATAGCCTCAATTTGAGGCTCCTCGTGCCCCCAAGGTTTTTGTCCACACTCTTGAAGGTGTTTATTGGATAGAAAAGATTTATCTAGCGAGTGTTCGAATTCCTTGAACTTTTCCAACCATCCTTCCTCAGCCGGTGTTATTTTCTCTTTGGAAGCCACATAAGCAGGAGTACCCCATTTAGTACTGAAACCCCAACCCTCACTATTGGAAACGAAAAAGTAATTGCTCTTCCAATCTTTGATTGAATCTGGAATAGAACCAAGTAAAACCATGCATTGTTTGGCCCCGAAGTAAAACCAGTAGGATTGCCTATCTTGGTTAAGATTGAAAAAGGAGGAAATTTGAAACAGGTGGCGAGATGGTTCAACCTCGCAAAGAATTGAAACCACGACGAAACCACAAAGGATTCTCCAAGAGTTTGGACTCAGTTGAGAAGGATTCAGGCTAAAATGATGGAAGATATCTACAAAAATTTGTGGGAAAAGCAACCTAAGACCCGGCTGACTAAAGGCATCTTGGTAGATGACTAGATCTCCTTCCTAAGAAGGAGAGCAAGCACGTTCAGAGGGAGAAGGAACCCTATAAGAAATGCTTGAAGAGGAAAGATGATACTTCTTCACTAAATCATCTATCTTAGCTTCAGAAAGGGTATTAACAAAGGAAAAGGAACAACATTTTGGATTTCTAGCGAGCTTTGGCATCGTGAAAAACCAACAAAGGAAACCCTAAAACGATGAAGGTTCAAACCCAAGAAGAAAGAAAAAGTCTCGTACCTGAGTGAATAAGACCTTTCTGAGAATCAAGAGATCGATGACTTCTTGAAGAAGAGACAAAGCGGATCAATAAACGACGCAAGGAAATCTTCGCAGAAAAAGTGCCTTTCCCAGATAATTTCGAAATTCAAAAGTGATCTCCCCAATGCTACTTAAGAATCGAGTCAACGGCCAAGATCAATCCAAAAACTGTGCAAAACCCTCCATCTAACAGTTGGGGATAGATAAGAATTCGGAGCGTTTCGAATTCTCGACGCGTGGCAGATGAAAAGGTGATACCATCATGAGCCCTATCTCACCACGGCCCCCAGAAACTGTATTTCGATAATGAGGAATGACGGATAATCAATGCCAAATAGTGAGCCATTAAAACTTGAGGGGAAGTAAAGACCCTTTTACCCCTGAAAGAAGCAGTCATACACAGATTCCTAAAGAAAGCTATGTTCATGATTTGACAGATCGGATGAAAACATTGAATTAAATATACGGGAAACAAGAAAAGGAATATTGGAGCAAATAGAGATTCTGAGAGTGCAGTGCAGGAAGAAGAAGAGTTATTAAATGAAAACAACGAGCGGATATCAACTTGGTAGGCCTTGGAGCGATCGATCCGCGACAATGCTTGGCTTCATCAACTCGAACAATGATCAAAGAATATTTGATCATCTTTCGAATTAATTCGCAAGCATACTTGATAGGGGACTATTGATAGGGATGAAAATAGTGGGACACGTAGCATTCATCCAAGCAAGCCACATGTCAAAGTAACAATGCAGAGTCTTCTATTACTGGCGCATTGGATCTATCCGATATAGTCCTCTCATCCAGATCAGATCGACACAATGCGATGTATTTTACCGATCCGATATGTAAGTCCAATATATCTGGATCGTTAAGAAACTCACCGGGATCCGAAATAGCTCCACCAGACTGATATGTGTCGATCAGAAGAAGTATTCCAGAACTGATAACTGTTGATATCGACTCCAACCTTCAAGAAAAAGTACAGCTACAGACAACCTGGCCTTTTGAAGAGTTACAGCTGGAGACAACTCAGTTGATTAGCTCGTATCTAGCTGGCTCTTAACCGGCGTTTAGCTAGCTCTTAAATTTGGACGGGGCAATTGGCAAACACGTGACCAAATTGAGGAGCGTGCTCAGCACGCAACCCATGCCTATAAAAGGTAAGGTTCAAAACTCATTCAAACAACGGAAATCCAAGCAGCGAAGCCCTGCCCATTTGGAATAAGGATTTACTCTTTCTCCCTATTTCCTGTTTTCTATTTGTGGAGTTCTTGTAAGATCTCTTGTACTTTTGATGATTTATAGTGAGATCTTTCTCTCCCGTGGTTTTTTCCCCGCTAATTAGGGGTTTTTCCAGGTAAATCCGGTTTCTCTCTTCTCTTGCTTGGATTCTTATTCGATTTCTCACTAGGATAGCCATCCAACCAATATAAATTCAATTGTTAGGTTGAAATTGGGCACTCAATCCGATTTTAGCTCTAACATAATATATTTAAAGAAGTTTAAAAAATATCATCCAAATAATAGAACCTTACATTCCAAATTATCTAAAATCTTGAAGTATATGAAACCATTACTAATAAAGAGTTTAAACTAAATAAAAACTAACAAGCCGACTTCATGTATCTCTTTACATTTAATTTATAAAAAATTATGACTCTTATACATCAATATCAAAAAATTAATATTATATTTACAAAATAAATAATATTTAAATAATATTATTTCAAAAAACCAGAGCAATGTGAAGGGCCATTTGCATGTATACTTCTATTTGCCTGATCTAAATTTTTTAAAAAGTATTATTATTATTATCATAAATTAGAAAAATTATTTATTAGTCCTTGAGAATTTCTAATCTGATAAATAATTCTTACTTTTATTGTTATTTTATATTCCCTTTATTTGGAAATTCTTCTTTTTTTTCACTATCATTAACCTCGTCTTGGGTTCTTTAAAAAATCCCAATTTTAACCTTACCTTTTGGACAGAATTCTCTCGTTTGATAATGTCAAAAAATACGCTGAAAAACATCAACACAATAATAAGTTTAAAAATAAAATATTGTCTTCATTTGTTTGAAAGTTCAGTGAATATTGTATTACAATATACAAGTTGCAACAAACTGTGTGGCTATATCTTGCAAGTTTCACCAGTGCTATATATTGTGTGACTTTAGTTGTAGCTCTGGTTAAAACTCTTTCTCACAAAAGCTCACAAAGAGAATTCACACACAAGTATAGCAAATCATAAAAAAGAAGACAAAAAAGTTGGTAACCCAATTTGAATGTACGAAACTACATCTGGGGATCAAGTCTAGATAAGAGATTCACTAAAAGAGAAGATAAAACATGAGTACAACCAAGTGTCACTCACCTTCACAAAAACAACATGAGCACCCGCATAAGGATAATCACCACTCTAACCTCACCCTTGGGTTTTTCTCCGGTGGTGTCACCTCGCTCCTCTAGAGCCCCATCTTATGTAGATGCACCACGAGCCTAATATCTCCCTCTTTTAGAGTCTCCTAAATCTTAGCTGCTAAATTGGACACCTTCCATATTTAGCCGTTGCAACTCTAGTTGCAACTAAACTTGCAACACGGTCCGGCTGACGAACTGACCAAGGCTACAACATTTGTTGCACAAGACCTTGAGACACCTCCAATCTTTCTTGTTGAGTTCACGAATTACTACTTCATCCAGGATCCACGATCCCGTCAAAAGCAACTAGCCAGACTTCCTCTCCGTCATGTTTTAAGCCCGCTTTCAGTCGCATCTCACCAAGGTGTGAGTCTTCTCCCAAAGCTTGATCAACACATTCAATGTTTTGGTTGTATAATCTTCCTAGATTGTCTCCCATAAATTCCTCCTAAATTTGGTCTTGATTCATCACTGTCTGGTCTATCCTTTCATATTGATCTCCACTATATTTGCTCACCAAATATAGCCTTCGATCATATCATGATTTGGATGCAATCAAATCACCAACCAACATGCATCTAATCATAGAATCTTCAATCAAATATTTATTCTCACAATCAATGCAGTCACTTTGCATTTCAAATCACCACCAATGAGGGCACCAATTCTCTGTCGTTCTTAGCTTCTAACCTTGTTTTGACTTGTCAACTTTGACCTCTTTTATAATGTCAGCCAACATTGTGTCACATGATGCCAACCAAGTTACTTCAACACTAACATGTTTTATATAAATATATTTGTGAATATATCAATGATTTCTTAATCTATTGGTATCGGGTTTCCTTATTAAGAGGTGAGCCTCGATCTTTGTAGATGGGTTCCGGGATCGAGCCCCTTCTCTCTTACAAGGTGTGGACGTAAGTTGCACAGATGCTCCAACGCTTCATCCTTTGACTTCTTACGTTTATCGCCTTTGTAAAAAAAAAATAATAATATTTTTGTGAATATCCAAATAAAATTTTGAGGGAGATTGAACTAAAAAGCTCATGAGCACAGACAATGCAAAAAAGAGAAAAACATGAAAAGAGATGTCGAGTACCAAAGGGCTAGTAGTCTAGCGGTATATCACTCGGGTCCCGTATATTGGGGCATTCTCTTGGGTAAAGTCTCGGAATAGAATCATCGGCCCTGTAAATGAGATGAGCAAGCTTTAATAGAGTTTATTTCTCAAAAATCATAACCACGTCCCTGATTAATCTATGATTAGAGTTCCTTAAGGCCTTAGTCCAAGAAAAAAAAGGTCGTGTCACCAGGCCCACTAGTCCCTAGTCCAAAAAAATATATATATAAATATATGTGGGGTCACCAGTCCCACTAGAGTAGTACACTCTAGTGGGACTGGTGTTTCCTGACATTATTACCCCTATTTTATCTTGCAGTCCTTAGCACCGGTGGCGTCAAGAGTCTCCCATTCTTCAATCCAGAGCGGCTGCAAAATGGAATAAGGAATGGGGCTGATGGGTAAACAGAAAAGATTATTATCTGGGAACCTGCAAAAATTTGGGAATTCACTAGGCAAGTGAAAAATTATCGGAAATCCTCTTTCCACCATCACCATTCGTGTTTTTTCAGAGACTAACAATCATTTTCCACGATGCGTGTTAATTTCAGAGACAAACAATCATTGAAAAGGATGCAAGACTATCAAACGGCCACAATAACCTATTCAATCTTCAGATTTCTTGATTTCTAAATGTTCTGACTAGGAAAATTCACCTTTGTGCCTTCTTCTTGTTTCTCTTGTTGAGTAATGACCATGGAGTCAGTGATGGGAGTGGTATGGGCGGCGGCGGCGGTGGCGGTGGTGGCGTGGGCGTGGAGGACGTTGGATTGGGTTTGGTGGAAGCCGAGGAGGCTGGATCGGGAGCTCCGGCAGCAGGGCCTGCGCGGCAACCAGTACCGAGTCTTGCACGGCGATCTCAAGGAAAACGCCCGGCTCTCCGAGGAGGCTAAATCCCGGCCTCTGCCTCTTCACTGCCATGACATCGCCCCCCGCGTTCTCCCTGTCCTCCACAACGCCATCAAAGATCACGGTACTCTCTCTCTCTACTCTCTTTCTGAATTTTTTTTCTTCTTGTTTTTATTATTATGGAAGAATATTTTTCAAGTTAATTCTGATTTGATTATAGGTATTTTTCAAATTATTATTATTATTATTATTATTATTATTATTATTATTATTATTATTTTGATAAGTCTACAGAAAAAATAATAAAATAGGTAATGTTTTTTAGGGAGATTTATTAGGGCTTGGGCTCAAACTCCAAACCAGCAAACCGCCCAAACCGCTCCTAACCAATCCGTCGAAACTGTTGGTTTTTCAAACTGTTGAAATCAAAAAAGAAAATTGGTTTGGTTTGGTTCAAAATCGATTAATATTTGGTTTTATTCGGTTTGAAATTTCAGAAATATGGTTTGAACCGAACCGAACCGAAACGCATATTCCTCCGATTAAACCAACATTGTCTAATTCATTGCGTCATCTGACTTGGGTTAATAGAGATTGGTATGAGATAAAAGGAGTTGGTCATAATTTGATTATGATTTGATATTTGATATGATGAAAGAGTAGACATTCAATTATGATTTATCTTTCAAACCGCGGTTTAAACAAAACCGAACTGCAAATTGAACCAATTTGGTTTAGTTTCATTTTTCAAACTGTTCGGTCCGGTTTGATTTGATTTTTTTCAAACTAAAAAATACCGGTTTAGTTTAAAAATTCGCCCAAACCGATCCAAACTAAACTGATTTCACCCCTAATTGGGGCATAAATAGATCTATAGAAATTTAAATAAAATATATCATGGCAGGTAATATCCTGACAAAATAAAATAAATGCATAATCAAATGGCTCACTGATTGAAGCCATTACTGACTTATGTCACATATGTCCAACTGAGTAGTCGTTTTCAGTTGCGTTTAATATCTTGTGTTTGATCACCCCCAAGTTGGTTTTTGATTATAATGAATTTATCTGCCCAAACTTTTTATAATTTCCTTGATTTAGATGAAACATTTTCTTTTATCAATTGAATATATTAGTATCATAGATAGTGATCTGATATTAGTTTAGTTTTTTGGTGAATAATTTTTATATATATGAGTTGTCCATTTCCTTTTTTTTATTTTTCTACTGAATTCATTTTTAAAAAAAATTATAATGGGTTATGAAATAGATTTATCTTTGAAATTAGTCCATGTTTGTACACTTGAACTGCAGGTAAAATCTCAATAACTTGGTTTGGGCCTTACCCAAGAGTGACCTTAATGGAGCCAGAGCTAGTCAAAGAAGTGTTGTCAAACAAATTTGGACATTTTGCTAAAATAAGAGCAACTCCCCTTGCCAATTTTTTGGTCCAAGGACTTGTGACTTATGAAGGTGAAAAGTGGGCCAAACATAGAAGGATCATCAACCCTGCATTCCATCTTGAGAAACTAAAGGTAACTACAATTTATTCTTATCCCATTTATATTTTTATTATGTTGAAAAAATGAGATAATGTCATTAAGAATCCCCTAATTTTTTTTTACCGTAAAAAATAGACATGTTTGGACGGTCTCATATTTTCAAACTACAAGTGTTTTTGGAGTAGGGTAAACATTTTTTTTGGGGGGAGGGGGGAGGGACGGATTTTTTCGGAAAAACAAAAGTTTTGAATGAGAAAAAGGCTTTTTTTCACTTTTCTGACACGATTGGGTTCTAATTTCTTGGAGAAATATTTATGGGACATGAACAAAGCACCTATTGAATATTTTTATTGACTCAAGTTATTGGATTCCAAAAATTTATCTTTTAATATATATATACTCATATTTTATTTATGATAGATAGTTAGGTGATACATGCCACTAAGAGATGTAATGAGTTACAAATAAAGGACACGAAGAAGCATGTAACCCTAGGGTGATGCCCCCTGCTCTTTTGTCTCTCCTTGTTGTCAAGGTGTCTTGTGGGGCCAGATCGCCCCCTGATCCTTGCGATGGTGTGTTCCTTGTTAACTTGACGCTTCTTTTTACTAGGTTTTGTGTTGCTTTCATCTAAGTTTTTTTTTTACACGTCGACAATATCAAACCAAGATAATAGGAGAAAGTATCTTGAATAATTTTTAAGAAAACACGTTAGTTCTCTTTAAAACATCATATGTTTTTTCTACCCATAGGTTGCATGTGATGGCCATCGTGGTGAGTCTTACCCCTTTCTTAAGTTCTTTTCTATCCTTTGGGTGGTGGAGTTGGCACCTCACTTATCTGTTGGTTCTTGTGGTAGATCATTCCGTTCATATAAGTATTCTTTTCAATACTTTCCAACACCTCATTTTTAAGATCTTTCAGTACTTTTTTAATACAAATTATTTAACGTGTTCCTTAAGCATCTAAATATAAGTATTTTTTAAAACTTAAAAAAAAGGAACCGTTTCATAAGCTAATCCAAACGGGAACCACAATATTATCGTAGAATTAGTTATAAGCGAGTATTGAGAAGATTGGCTACACTCAAATACATATAATTCTCTTTTAACAATATACTTTGTGGAAAGTTGGAATGGACTAATAACGCTAAAATTTCGGGTTTGCAGCTAATGCTTCCAGCATTCTCTACATCTTGTGGTGAACTGATTAGAAGATGGGAGAAGATGATCCCTGATGAAGGCTCCCAAGAACTAAATGTCTTTCCAGAGCTCCAAGACCTCACAAAAGATGTCATCTCCAGGACTGCATTCGGTAGCAGCTATGAAGAAGGAAGAAGAATATTTGAACTCCTAGCAGAGCAAATTCAGCTTCTTATCCCAGCTTTCCAGACTATATACATCCCTGGTTATCGGTATACCTTCATTTAATCTTTCATATTTTTGTATAACGCTCCAATTAGTTTATTCATCCAGTTAGAACTTACATCTCTAGTTACTTTAATCAGATTTCTGCCCACACCAATGAACAAAAGAAGAAGCCAAGTGTACAATGAGATGAAAAGAATTCTTAAAGGCATGATCGAGAAGAGAGAGAAGGCCATAAGAATGGGGGAAGGTAGCAAGAATGACCTTCTGGGTTTGTTACTAGACTCCAATATCAAAGAGAGTGAAGAGCATGGGAAGTCCCAAAACAAAGTGATGAGCACTGAGGATGTGATTGAAGAGTGCAAGCTATTCTACTTTGCAGGGCAAGAGACTACATCACTTTTACTCACATGGACAATGATTTTATTGAGTATGTATCCGAACTGGCAGGCTAAGGCAAGAGAAGAGGTTCTTCAAGTCTTTGGAAAGAACACACCAGACATGGAGGGATTGAGCCACTTGAAGATTGTAAGTACTTCCGTTCATTGAATGACCTAAAGTGACCGAAATTTCATCACTGTTATTTGTTTCGACAGGTGACCATGATTCTATATGAAGTTCTGAGGTTATATCCACCATTTGTTTTACTAAGAAGAAAAACCTACAAAGCAATGGAACTCGGTGGGATTACTTACCCTCCGGGAGTGATACTCTCACTGCCTCTACTCTTCATTCACCATGACCCTGCTTTTTGGGGAGAAGACGCCAAAGAGTTTAATCCAGAGAGGTTTTCCGAAGGGATATCGAAAGCATCCAAAGTTCCAGGTGCCTTCTTTCCTTTCGGTGGAGGTCCACGCATTTGCATTGGCCAAAGCTTTGCAATGATTGAAGCTAAGATAGGAATTTGCATGATTCTTCAGTGTTTCTCCTTTGAGCTTTCACCTTCCTATATCCATGCACCGCACACTGTTATTACTCTTCAACCACAGCATGGGGCTCAACTCATGCTGCAAAAGCTGTGATTTCTATTCTTATTGTGAGATTATGTAGTTTTGAATGCATTTAAATAGGTATAAGATATATATATGTACATGCTGTTTGCTTTGAATAAACTTGAATAATGTAGAGCTGTAACTATTGCCACAATATATCCTCTACTTCAATTTTATCGATTCTCACACTTTGAAGGAGATTTATAAAGACATACGTCAAATTAGCATGTAAAAAAGATTTCAGAAGTGAAGTATACAATGCCTGTATGAGTATGTAACAAAGGTTTTTTTTTTTTTAATTTCTGCAAGGAAATCGTTTGTGCCGTTTGTCAGTGAAGTTATCTGAAAACAGTTATAATGAAATCCAAGCTCTTTTTTAAATCTTTGCTATGGCATCTGAATTGTGGTGTGATAACCTTACCTTTGAGGTTATAAGCAGCTACATGTATTATTTGAGCCGAAGATGTGTAATCACTGAACTATAATTTATTAGGGAAAACAATGAGATAATCAGTACATGAAAGGGCTATAATCTAAAAATGAAAACAGATAGAGGTCACAAGCTCGAGTCATGAAAATAGCCACTTGTTTAAAAAAATATAAGATTGTGTACAATAGACCCAAGTGATCCGACCCTCTCATTACCCACACAATGCGGAAACTTAGTGGCACTGGGCTGCCCTTTTTTGCCTCTTATATTTGAATTTGCTAAAAATATCTAGTTACTTAAAAAACAAAATTATGTGGAGGGAACAAGTGCATGGTAATTTTGTGAATAATTTCCAAATAATGACATTGAATTCTAAAAAGAGAGTTGACTCCCAAATTATTCTGAACATGATCTTTACAAAATATGTATGCAGGTTTGAAATGCTGATAAAACCTCGACAACTTGGCTTGGTCCTTGCCAAAGACCCACGGGTCGAAGCAAAGCCGCCCCTCCCAGCCTGAAGTAGAACCGAGTTCGAATCCTCTTGGTACACCTGAAACAAGATCGCGATTTAGTGATTCCCAGAAGTCCCACGTCTTATATACCGGGACCCGTGATAGTCACTCGCGCGTGTCCTATCTGGGTGCGATTTATCGCTTATTCAAAAAAAAACTTGGCTTGGTCCTTATCCAATAGTGACCTTGATGGAGAAGTTCTGTCAAACAAGTAGGGCCATTTTGTGAAAGTAGACACAACTCTTGCCAAATTCTTGGTCCAAGGACTTAAATATGAAGGTGAAAAGTGGGCCAAATACAGAAGAATCATCAACCCTCCTTTTACCATTTTAAGAAGCTGAAGGTAAAACCTATTTTCTCTTATATAAATTTTATAATAAAGAAAAAGGGGACAAATATATATTCGTATTTTTGTCAAGCAGATTTTCTTTTATCAATCAAGATGAAGGCTGGTGGCGGTCCACATATATGTGTTGGCAAGAGCTTTGCACAGACCGATGTTAAGTCGGGCTGAGTATGATTCTACAGAACTACTACTCTCACCATCCTACATCCATGCACCATTCACTGCTATTACTCTTCAACCACAGCATGGAGCTCAACTCATGCTGCAAAAACACTGATTTCTATTCTTATTGTGAGACTGAGTAGTTTGAACAAATGTTAATAGATACTATGTTGTTTGCCTCTAATAAAGCTAAATAAAACTATTTATGACAAGAAGAAGGCTACTTAAATCAATAGATGAATGTAAGATGGTCAGATGGTACAATTATTGTCGAAAGACAGACTTCTCTTGAGAAAAGATTTGAGGTAGAAGACTCTTTCAAAGAGAATCTAAAAGCTTCATAACTGTTGTACGCTCCGGCATGCTTGGGATAGCCCCTTTCACTTGTACACAAAGAGAGGCCGCTGCAGCTGAAATAATGACAGATGTGAGAATAGAATTCATAAGACTTGGGAAAAGAGATACAGATGATAAGAGAATTTCTATACCAGCAAATTTCAAGCATTCTGTTTTTGACTTGCCCTCCACTAGAGCAACGGCAAAAGCGGCTGTAAATGTATCTCCGGCTCCAGTGGTATCAACAACTCTCTTGGCTGTGATGATTGGTTGCCTAATTGGCTCCTGCCCTTCAATAAATAAAGCTGATCCTTTCTCACCAAGCTTTACTAGAACTTGTTTAGTACCCTACAATTGTTCAAATGGTGGGTGGGGAATTCAGCATATTATGCTTAATAATTCAAGACAAAAAAAAAAAAAACCTAAATGCAGACAGCATCAAATTTTATGAATGATTAATGGAAAGAATTGATGTTATATGCTTAAGCAAGCTACCTTGAGGATTAATTAAAAGAATCAAACAAAAATTGTACAGCTCCCAAATTGGGGATCTTTCCTGTACTTTCATTGCTATTTCTTCAAAATATCCCTGGATTTGCACTACAAGCTTCGCATTAATGCATATTACATGCAGATTTTCCTCAGATCATACAGTTTCCCAAGTATCCTTCATCCGTCAACCTTATAATGCACCATGCAGACAGTTTCACTTGCCCTAAGATCTTCTCAGAGAACTCACAAATTACCATTACTTTACAAGGGATCATTTACATTTTGCTTCCCCGAAATCTGAATGCGATTATAAAGGTATACTTCAAATTAGCATGAGAAAAAATCTCAAAAGTATTCAATGTTTGTATTAGTTTCCAACACCACCCATGCTTAATCCAATCTGGAACCACCTCACACAAAAAATAAATCCAAAGGAAAGTTCTATTGCAGAACCTCTACTAGGATAAATATAGACTTATCTCCAAATACCATTTGCTTTTGTAGATGATGAAGTCTTAGATCATATGCATATCAATGACGTTATAGACAAAAATGCAGTTTGCAAAGCTATTAAGCTTACTGAATAGTTTCAACCAAATTAGCAGCATTAAGTACACACATATGGATGAGAATACTGAAACCCTTATCTAATCTTAGCTGTCCATTTGTCCCCAAACCGAGTAAAGTCAGGCCCCAACTCCAATTGCTAATTTCAAGGGCTTTATTTCTTATAAAGAACATTAAGAAGAAAGATGTTGATCTAAAATATAAGAACTATATCAATAAATACCGAATAATACTGGAAAAAAGATCATTAAGTGACATTAAATTGTCTTAACGTCATTAATGCTTTAGAAATGCTTGATGTTTATTATTTTTAACATATGTTTGAAAGTTTTTTCGTGACACTAACCACTAAAGTTTAAATAATATCTGAAACTTGGTTTTCATGCCGGTCCAAAACGAAACAAAAAATTACTTGAGAAGTGCAATAGAAAATATGCTTTTGCTTACCAAAAACAATAAATTAATAAATGTACCTAAAAAAGAACTTGAGAAAATGGAACATATGGTGCATTCAAATGTATGCCTTCAGTATGCAATCAATCTCATGATTATTAATACACAAAAGGACTACAAATCTCACCATTTCATGGCACTTCATCACAGCATGAGTGATTTGTTCAAAAGTCTCTGTTGGCATTCCTGTCAAGCGTGCTAGTTCTGTTTCATTTGGGCTCAAAATATCCACAAGGTTAATAAGCTCTTTAGGAAGAGGTCCCTCCATCCCCCCAACATCAAGGATAACTGGAACATTTGCTCTTTGCGCAGCCTAAACATATTGAAGTTCTAAATTAGCAGAGATAAAATACAACTTTCACCAAAAGAGAGCTCTGGTGATGCCAAAAGATAGATGTTCTTCTTACATGTGAGAGGCATATGTATCATAACATGAAGTATGCTCTTAGAGGCAATAATGAATGGAGAAGCCAAATTACCATATAGAGGCAAAATAATAAGGTCATTATGAAGAAAACAGGAGTTATTAATCAATATTAGAAGGGAAATAATAATTGCCCAAGTAACGATATTTATGGCAACACTGTGAAGCTATCAAGTTAAATATGCCAACTTATGTGAAACAGATTTCTAGATAAATTTTTAGGGCCTACAAGGACTTATTTCTGTTCACTGGATATCCATCTATAGCATGTCTAATTCCTATCTTGCACATAGAAAACTATTTTGACTTAGATACCTTAACTTATATTACACATGCACAAAGAACATTGCAAAGAGTGGTTGTCTATTCACCACAGAGCTCTAAAGGCCCTGTAAAACAAGTTGAACAAAAATTTCAACTACAAACAACCCCTTTTGAACATAATTTATCATGGTGACTTTGACCCTTATGCCAAGCTCTAATAACAATGCCGTTGTTATGACCCCAATTGCACTAACACCCTACTTAAGATCCCTATTATTTCAGAGGTTTCTAGTTTCTTTCTTTTATAATCATACTAGCAACATTAAAAGATTTGTATAATCCTTCCATGGAATGCAGAAAATGCAATAAGTCAGGATTACTGACTGAGAACACCCTAATACCAAGCCTGCATGATTATCAAACAACATGAATCATTCTTTTGGGAACAAGTGCCCAAATAAAATTTATACGAAATCCAATCCTGTACGTATCCTAATGCTTACTATGTTTCAACAATTGAAATGAAAATTACTCCCACCCATTTATGGTTAAAGGACATACAAAACTAGCAAAAGGTGAGAGAATCCAGTGCTTGCAATATGACCACAGATCACTTCCTATGTATTTTGAGTTATAAGGCACCGTTATAAAAGATAATGAGAGGGAATTCTCAAATTAACCCAAGCTCTAGCTAAAGGGTAAAAACATTGAGAGTGGATGTGATTTGAAGGTGTGGCGGTGGCAGTAGAATGAATAAATAGTTCACAAGAGCAAAAAATTTAGAACTGATCACAAGTTCTCAAAGGATTGGCAATCTATTCCTTCAACACTATCTTAAAGCAGGTAAGCAAATACTAACATCCTCTTAAGATATGGTGGTAGCAGAGCAATGTACCTCACTGACAGAGGCATCAAGCTTACTAGAACTAAGAGAAGAGGGAATCTAGAATCTTCAATCATACCAATGCTTGTACAAAAGCAAAACCTTCAATGTTTGATCTTAGGATTCATAAACTCCTCCCAGAAAATTACATGATCATGCCAATTCAAGTGATTTGAATAGAGAGAAATCATATAATAAAGGAAATCAAAGGCCAAAATGCCTACCCTCTGAGTGAAAATATAAATTCATATCCATAAAACCAAACTGTGCTTACCTTCGCGACCTGGAGATTAACGCGATCAGGGATCTCGCGCTGCAGCAACACAATCCCAGCCTCCTTCACCACCTCCAAATCCTCAGCCTCCACTTCGTCCGGCCACCCCCACATATTAGCTCCGCCCACGATGATAATCGAATTCTGCCCATTCTCCTGCAGCATCACCACGGCATGGCCCGTCGGCGTAGCCTCGATCCGTTGGAGCCGGTCAAGCCGGACTCCGCGGTCCACGAGAGCGTCTTCAATCAAGCGTCCATGAGCATCGCTGCCGACGCAACCGAGGAAGAAGGTGGAGCGGCCGTGGGGGCAGAGGCGGGCGCCGCAGCAAGCCTGGTTAGCGCCCTTCCCGCCGGCGATAGTCTGGCCAGAGCGGGCGGAGACGGTCTCGCCCTCCTTGGGCAGCCGATCGATCTCGACATAGATGTCTGCGTTGGCGGAGCCAACGACGACCACGGGCTTCTCGGAAGAGGCGGAGAAGGAGATCGATGGCGAGGAGGTGGTCTTGGACGCGAATGAGATGTGGCTGGTGGCATGGTGGCCAGTGTTCTCATGGTGAAAGAAGGGGAGGCGGGTCGGGGACGGAGAGGCTAAGGATTCCATGCTTGATGCTTCCAAGCTCTGGAAGAAATTGTGCGCTATTTTGGAGGGGTTTTGGAGTGTGGGACCTGTGGGACCCACATAGGATTATTCTATATGGATAAACTAATGGGATTGATCGAAACAATAAAATCTTATCAGTTAAAATTAAAACTATTAATTAAAAATTATTTTTTTAAAAAAAGAATTATCTTTCATGTTCTCTTCCATTCCAGGTGTTTTGAACTTTTGGTTCCCGTAAGTGGAAATGAGTCGGTTTTTTGGTTTCCAAAATTCAACCCCAAAATCAGAAGTCAGACTTTAAAATCGATTAACCTCCGGGATTTAACTTCGAGAAATAAAAGAGTTGAAATGGGCTTTCGTGGCTTCTTTACTTTCTAATTGTTTTTGCATGACTTTACTTTGTCTAGTTTTATGTTTTTGGACCTTTAATATCATGCATGTCAGTATTTGCAGCTTCTTATATCTTCCATGTGTTTTTTTTTTATATATTCCCCTACAGATAATGAAGGTCATGGCAATGATGAAACCGCACAGAAATGTATGAAACCACAATGAGGAGGCATGGTTTCCCAGTTTGTGTGTCATCTTTACTAATAAAATGTTTGCTTCCAACTATCAGCATATTTTTTTTAATTGAGTTCTGTTGATATCAAAATATATACTGAAAATGAACTATAGGTCCCTCAAAGTGTCACAAAACCCCAAAAAGTTCCTGGAAGTTTGCAATATCCCAAAACATCCCTCCCTTTTACACAAATGCATTTTAAGTCCTTCCATCGTACTCAAGCAATCCCATTTTTTGGTTACATGACGAAAATACCCTTCTGACAAATCATTACCACTCCCACCACCCAATGCAAGCACATGTAAAATGTCTGAAATGCCCTTAATGCAAAAACCAACTAGCGGTTGGAATCCCGAGGCGACGACTGGACGCCTGTCGGTTGTCACACACGACCATCTTCTCCTTCAACCGCCAACGAAACTGTTCATAAAAAACAACTACAGGAGCAACCAGAGCTTTTCCGACGTTGCACCACCATGAAGCCTCCTCTGCCGGAGATATCCAGCCGGTGTACCTTCTTGCTGCTTCCCGAAGATCGAAGTTTAGTATTTAGGGTTTCTTAAAGCGGTTACTCTAAGGTACAAAGCATGCTTGGGAACCCTAGATCTAGGTTTAGGGTTTTCCATCATTTTTACCTTCTTTTCGATTGTTTTTCCTCTTTTGTATGCACTTGCGATGAAAGATTGAAGATATTGAGGTTTGATTTTGGGTTGTTGCTCGCATCGCTGGAACTTCGCAGCAAGAAATTTAGGGATTAGGGGTTATTCTTTTTTCTGATTTAGGGTGTATCCAAAAGGGGATCGGTTTTATTATTATACATTCTCCACGAATGATGTCTACAAGTGTTACCAATGTTTTCATGTAAAATACTTTTTTTCCGTTTATTCTTCATAGTTTCCATTTAAGCGTTCTACAACCCAAGTAATAAATCTCTCTTGATGCAGTCTACGGAAAATATGTCGTCTAATCTTGTAAATCCAGAGGGTGCTACTTGGTGCCAGTCCACCAAACACTTTCCGAGTTGAAACCTCACATGACTGAGAGGCACTGGGAACTCATTAGGAGGACACCCTTTGCCCCATTAGTGGACATCGAACCCGTTATACAGGAGAGAAGACTGTTGGATGCTCTCTTAGAGAGGTATGATGAGCGCACCGACAAATTTAGTATTGGAGGGAACATGCTGGCCTTCAGACCCCAAGACATTGCTATCATATTTGGCCTTCGCTGCGATGGGGAGGGGGTGCTCTTCAAGAAGCAGAAAAAGGAGTCAGCTTTTGAAGAGAAATACATGGGTAAAATATACGATAGGCATAAAGATGCTATATAAAAAAAAAATCTTCTCCAACTTCTCCAGAAGAAACGAGGGGAAGAAGAAAACTTTGTGAAGCTGCTGGTGGTCTACCTTCTTGGAACGATGCTCTTCCCAAGCACCTCTTGTGCGGTTCCTAACTGGATTGCGGACTACGCGGACAAGCTAGATTCATTGAACCGCTATGCATGGACGCAAGCCACTCATAAGTGGCTTATGGATGACGTCCCGAAGATAGCTGCACGCGTTCAGTCCAGGAAATCCAACAAGACTGTACAAACTGGATATCTAAGAGGGCTGTTCGTCGCTACCAACATCCGGTTCTATGAGGTCACTAGGACCGAAGAAATTGCACTTTGGGAGGACACCAAGGGTCCTCGGCTATGGGAGAACATCTTCGTAAAGCAAGCCTCCATTGGTCCCCTCGCTTAAATCGCCTCGATAGAAAGGGAGGTACACAAGCCTTTTACAT
Organism: Dioscorea zingiberensis; assembly: GCA_026586065.1. Classification (NCBI taxonomy): domain Eukaryota; kingdom Viridiplantae; phylum Streptophyta; class Magnoliopsida; order Dioscoreales; family Dioscoreaceae; genus Dioscorea; species Dioscorea zingiberensis. The sequence continues at coordinate 54,612,673 of CM048818.1, read as the reverse complement.
TACTTTGTCATCATTTCCTTAAGATTTGAAAACTCTCTATATACGATGATATATTTACATTTAATATAGACAATTCCCGTTTAAAATACTATGTTTTCACTTAAATTCAAGTGTTTATGTTTAACATATCGTGTTTTCGTTTAATTAAACGAATTCCAGTTTAATATTATTTGATTGGGGTTAATATCTAACGTTCCTGTGTAACATAAGACACATTGTGATTCTTTACAGTTTTCCGAGCTAGTCCCCGTCACATTGGATGAAGAAGAGAATGTAGGAAACGTGCGCGGGACAATCAGGGGCCTAGAATTCTCACGGCGGTTACAAAGCATGACCATGAGCTTGAACCTTTGATGGATAAGAAAGCAGTGACGTAGCAGAAAGGAAAACATATTAAATAGAAACTTGTTATATTAAACGGAAATGCTTGAAGATAAGTACGAACAAATAATATTAAACGAAAATACAATATACTAAATGACAACAAGTTATTTTAAAAAGTAACATGATACTGTAAACGATAAATCAATATATTAAACGGTAAATCAAATATATTAAACAGATATATCTTACCTTATTGAATCGACCATGTTCGTTACGGGGAGGTGGCGCGCCTCCTTAATCCAGGCATTGAAGGACTCTTCTACGTTGGAATACATCTCGCCCCATCTTTGGCCTTTGAACATATAGTTCGACCAGTAAGACACATCAGATTTCTGAAGAAGCCAACGATGTGCGTCAGTCGATGCGGCAAGTAGGTCGTTGGATCCGCCGTCAGATTCCTTTACCGCATACGTGCGTAAACAATCCCCGGACAAAATGGACCAACATTCCTCCTTCCGTGAGATTTCCCCAAGTCTAACATTTCTCTTCATGAAGTTTGCTTCCAAGTGTAGTAAGCAATATGCATGCGAGGCGAGAAGGAAAACATTTGCGACGGCGCTTGATAAGGCCCTTCACCTATCCGATATGAATGTAATAATCTTGGCATAATCGCTATCCCCGTAAATGGCATCGCCGAAGTTTTGACAGAACCACGCCCAAATTGGCGTCGGTTTCATTATCAACGGCAGCCATAAAGAAACGCTAAATATTTAAAGAAGCCCTCATTCCCATCTTTACCCTTCGCTCCCAACAGTGTGCCCCCGTATTTGCCAAGCAAATGAGTTCCATCAACGAAAAGCAATGGCCTACAACCTCTCTTGAAACCATCAATACAGGCATGGAATGAGAAAAATGCGCGTCTAAATCGCTCACCGTCCGCGTCAACAATGGCAATGCTGCCAAGGTTCGTCTCCATCACCTTGTTTGTGTACCAAACTAACAAGTCATAGCTGGCCACCTTACTCCCATGAAGAATACCCTTGGCCACCTCTTTCCCCAACCAAGCTTGCTTATACTTCAAATTGACACCATGATCTCGTAGCATATCCCGCTGAATGTCAATAGGCCTGTACAAAGCGCGGTCTTTCAGCTTCTGCACCACATGAGCACTGACCCACTTCTTCGATGCTTTCGGATGCGACGTCATACCAATACCGCCGCCACATGTATGTGTGGGATACATCGTTTTGATTGACAATGTTGTATGATTACCCTCTGTCGATGCATGGACACGCATCGGGCAACTCATCAAGCTACAAGATTAGATACGCTTCACTCTTCTTATCGTTCTTTACGAAGTTGACGTCAAAATTCCGTTTGGTAGCGAAATTGCGAAGTGCGTCCTTCAAGTGATCACTGTCCCAAAACCGGTCACCTACTCCCAACGACACAATTTCAGCATTATCCGATAGAGTAGAAATGGCTAATGCCCCCGTAGATCCTTGCTGGGTGGGATTTGTCCCTCGATTGAGTGATATACTCTTTGAGTACGAATCCCTACTGCTGGTGCATATATCACAAATAAAACAAATGAGATTTAGATATATTACACAGAAAGTCAAAAGGTTACGTGAAAAACCGTATTTTTAAGCGGAAAGTTAAAATATTAAACAGAAACTATGTTAAACGTAAACTTATAAGCTTAAGCGAAAACATGAAATGTACGAAATACAAGACATATCACGTGGATACACTAACGCGTTGGTTGATTCAAAGAAAAAAGACGTAATATTTACGATGGTAATGAGGAGCTCGATGGCACATCAACCGCCTCTTCAACGGTATCGACAATAAGGTCGATAGTGGAGTCAATTTATTGAACATGTGGTATATGTAGCGCATACGCCGAAGTCCACCTCCGCTTCAGCTTGGGCAAACAGCTTTGGTGTGCATCTAGTGTGACAAACCCGAACCTTTACACGTGAAACTTCAAGACCCCATCGCCACATATCTCGTCTAGTATTAACGCCCACGAAGTCGCCATGCAAGAAATCGCGAAAACACGCCCCTCGCCTCTTATATCGGCTCAAGCATCGCAAAAGGTCTCCATTGACAACTCTTTTGCAAAGAGTGTGTGTGCCTTACACATTGGCATGGTTTTAAACGGATACAAAAACCTTTTAGGAAAAATGATAAAAGGAACTCACGGCTAAAAGTGAATGCTTTCATTCGACTAGCAAGTGGCAGGTGACTCACTGGCGAGTAGAAGGACATGTAACTTCGCCGATTCGTGAGAGGAATAGACGATGTGATTTCTCTCTCAGCCAAATGGAGACAAAATGGAACAAAAGAGAACAAACCTGGGCTTGAAGAAGAAGAAAAACTGAAAAATCTGGGCACAAAGTACAAAAACCCAGTGAAAAGATGTTGAAAAGGTGTAAGATGTGATGGGTATAAGTTAAGTTTGAAAATGTTAGCTTTGATTTGGTGGGAAAAAAACAACATACTTTGAGGACAAAATGGGTATTATCAGTAAATGGGACTGACGGAGTCATGGCTGGGGACTAATAAGGAACAAAACCAAAAAGGTAGGGACTGTCTGGGCATAAGTTATGTCAGAAGGACTGTCTGGGAAGTTTGCAAACTTCCAGGGACCTAAAAATAATTTTCCCCCATATATATATATATATATATATATATATATATATATATATATATAGAGGGATGATACGGTCGCGGCCTAATGAATCGCTCATTTCCTGGGCCTACCATTTGGCCCCTTGGAGTATTTTTTTTTTTATGGATGAGAAGATCTGCTAAAAATAAGCTACCCTGTCAATTTTCATACAATTTGGTAACCGTTTAGTCCTCCCACTTAACAGTTGAAATTCTGGACCGTTCATATTCCTATAAGTTTTGATCCGTTAAGATGAAGACCCTACAAGTTCCCAAATTGTATGAAAATTGACAGGCTAACTTATTTTTCGATGATCTTTCCATCCATACGGTTGAAAATTGTTCAAACATGTTCCAGGGGCCAGAATCAGCAGGCGGCCGGAAATATACAATTTCCGGCAGGCCTGATGTAATCAAAGCCCTATATATATATATATATATATATATATATATATATATATGAGCTTTGAAAATATGAAATATCTCAAGGGTCAATATAAAATATTTCATATAAATTACGATGAAATATTTTAAATGAAAATATTATAAAATTAAGATATTTAATGATCCCGAGGTGGGCTAAGGACCTCAAATTCCAAAATTGCCCCTAAGAACACATCTTGAGGCAAAACTCAAATTCCAAAATTGCCCCTAAGAACATATCTCGAGGCAATCTCAAACTCCAAGGTGCCCGAGAACACATATCTCGAGGCGATCTCAAATTCCAAGATGGCCCGAGAACACATATCTCGAGGCAATCTTAAATCCTAAGATAGCTCGAGAACACATATATCGAGACGATCTCAAATTCCTAAGATCATCCATGGGCACAGATCCCGAGGAAAATCTAAGAAAATTGCAAATCGTGATATGGAACAAGAACATATCCCGAGGCACAAGGGGCAAGAATACTGATCCTGAGGTATAAAAAAATAAATTAAATTAAAATTTGATCTTATCTTAAATAAATTTTAAATCAAAATAAAATCAAATTAAGATAAGAAATTTGATCTTATCTTGAATAAAAGTTTAAATCAAATTAAAATTTGATGTTATCTTGAAAAAGATAAATGGAAGGAGATTTGGTTATAAAAAATAATTAAATCCCATCTAAACCTACTTTTTTGAAATAAAAAAAAAAAAGAGAAGAGAGTTAATTAGTTATCTTGGCAGGATAAGATAAAACCAAGAGATAAAAAAGTTCAGGGAGGATTAGGATTTAGATAAAATAATAATAATAATAATAATTAAAAATAATTAAAAAAAAAGGTTGGCTCTCTGTAAAAAGGGGAATATTGAGATAAAATAAAAATGGGGGAAGGGCTCCTCCACTCTATCATACATAGGAGATGAAAATGAAGCGTCTCCTCCTTCCTGTTTGCAACCAAGCCACCCTTGTGCAAGTGATTCTTACTGGCTGAGCTACCCGTGCCGCCATCAAGCCACCTTCGTGGGTACGATTCTTCTTGAGCTTCACTGTTGCCGCCGAAAGCAACCCTTGTGGGGCTCCACATGCACGCCGTTAAGCCACCCCTTGTGGGGCTCTTGTCAGCCCGTCGTTGAGCCCTTGTGGATGCTCATCACTGTCGGCCTTTCATCAAATCGTTTATGGATACCATTGCCCCAGTTCTTGCTGAGGAGGATGACGACTAATGTTTTGAGATGCTCCTGAAGACTAAAGTTGCTGCCAAAGCTGCTGCAACAAAGGGGAAGGAAGGAGAAGGAAGCCGCAAACTCTCTGCCAACTCGTCGTTGTCACCAGAAGGGATGAATTATATGATATTAGGAAGAAAGGAGAAACGAAAGCTTCCATGCCTCCTCTCTGGCCCGGCCATTGCCTCAAGAGAATGAAAGCTTGGAGAATTCCTTGCATCCGAAGTCGTGAAAAGTTCTCAACCAAAGGTCGATTCAACAAGAAGAATTCCAATATATATCTTTGAATGTTTAATTGTGTAAAGGGTCAATAATCTCTCAATGAAACCGGGTTGAAGTTCATGCCCATGTTCTTTGTTTGAGTCTTACAAAAGTCAATGTTATTGATGGTCTTGTGTTTTGTAAAAAAAAAAAGATTGGGAGTTTTCAATAATGAGAGTTATTTAGTAAGAAAGTAATTTGCACATAACCTTTTCGATGAAATGCCTCAAAGAAGAATTTTGTGGTATTACATTGTGAGGGGAGACTAGTTGAAAAATAAGGTTGTAGATGATTGACCATCCCATGCATGAAATTCTATATGAGATTTTGTTGAACAAGTTTGAAGAGCATATTATATAATCCATGTAACCCTATATTAAAGTGAGAATTTACACCAGAGGACAAGCCTGCGATAACTTCAAGAAGAACAAAGCTACAGTCACTCCATGAATAACAAGACATGGGTAGTAAGACCGCTGCAATTCCATATGCGAAATACATAGTTAAATAATACTTTCACTGATTCAATGGATAACATTGAGGGTTCTTCAAGTTGGTATGAGGCACCTGCTGCATATGAGATTGATTTCAATGTATCCAAGTTGGTAATGATTTCATTTATAAATTATGCTCAGCTTGTACAAATCACCATAGCAGCTGCCACTTAGGGCGTGTTCACTTGCACCGAAGTGGCAGGGGAAGTGGGGAAGTGGCCCACTTCCGCCACTTCGGGCGTTCATTTTGGGGGAAGTGGCAGTTCGGCCCACTTCCCCGAAGTGGCCACTTCCCCCAAAATATACTATGGCCACTTCGGTATAATTTTTATTGAAAGGCGAAGTGGGCTTAATATAAAAGCCCACTTCAGCCCACTTCCCCAACCCGAACTCCAGCGCGATCCCGATTCCCAATCGCGAGCTCCCGTGCCCTAGAACCAGCCATCGTCGGACTTCTCTGCGCCTAACCACTGCCGATCGCCGGTCTTCTCCGTGGCCAGGTATCCTCCTTCCCTCTCTCCCTCTCTCCGTTTCTCCCCTCCGCTCTCTCTCCCTCTCTCCTCTACACCATCTGATTCTATTTTCTCCAAATCAGTGAGATTCCGGTCTTCTCCGCAACCAGTCGGCCGCCGTCGATCGCCGGTCTTCTCCGTGGCCAGGTATGCCATCCTCCTCCTTCCCTTTCTCCCTCCCCCCTTTCTCCCCCCCAGCTCTCTCTGCCTCTCTCCTCTACTCCCTCTGATTTTTACTGTTTTCTCCTTAAAAATCAGTGAGATTCCGGTCTTCTCCGCAGCAATCTCTGAGACTTGAAGCAACAGCCTGAGAGGGAGAGAAAGGGTAGCCCTTCTACCTTATTCCTTTTTTCCTTTCAATTTGTTTTTTTTTTATAGTGATTTTGATGATGGATTTGTCTTTAGGATAACATATTTGATTCTGAGAAACAGCATCTCATGTTTGTTTTTCAAGTATTTGATTGATTATGTTTCTCAATTTGTGCTAGAAATTTTTATTAAAAAGTTTCGAATTGTTACAATTAAATGGTTTCAATTTTTATCTAGTTAAAGGTTGAAGCATTTGAACAATTACTTCCAAAAATCGGCTCTCATTAGAAGCTTGAATTGGATTGTATATATGAAGAGTGTGGATAAGTATATATTTCAGTGCATTAGGTTTGGTTCTGAGAAGCTATAACAGTCAAAAAAGCTTCTTTATTACCAAATTTAATTGTGTTTCCTTCTTTTTTCATGTATATAATCAAATTTAATTGCTTGATTTCACTTTATTAGCAGAAGTTTCAATTTGCTGTTCTGAACCAAATAAATTCATAAGTTTCAATACATTGTGTTCTTTGTTGGGTGATTAAATTCCTATACTTTCATTACCAATAACAAAGAGTATAATCTCCTATCTCGCGCTCGCCTCCAGTGTCCTCGTCTTCTACTTTACTTACGACCCCTGACACAAATAACCTCTTTCTATAAAAGCTCATAATAAAATTCTATCTTGTAATGATTTCATTTCTTGTTTGGTTGGTTCATTTTTTTTTTTTTTTTTCACTTCGCTCTATTTGGTTGGTTCCATTTGTGGGTTCATTTGCTTCTTACCGAATCATTGAGGGCTTCTTTGTGGGACCTTCTTTTTTTTCAAGTTAATTTCTTTGTTAGCTTTTTGTGGGATTGTTTAGTTTGGAGGATTTTGTCGGTTCCTTATGGGATTGCCTGATAGATGAAATTGTGGTTCTTTCTTAGATTTTCCAAGATGTATTCATTTGCTTGAGTTTTGTCTTTTCATCATACTCTTGTTTCTTAATAGTTTGTGGTGTTTATTATTCTGTTTTGATAGAATTGTTGGGATGTTTTCCACTTTTCTTTTAAAAAAACAAATAAAGAACCTCTTTCCAGTTTGTTTTTTTTATGGAAGACTTTGATTTTTCTTTTTCTTCTGATTAGAGTATCCAAGAGAAACACCTCGTTCTCTGTCTTGTCATGGATGATATCAGTTTGTATTCCAAAACGATCTAAATTTTAAACTGATGCAATTATTTCTACTTGTTGAAATTTTCAGTTGATTTAGTGAATCAATTTGTTGGGGAATTGGTTGTTCTCTTTGTAGATGTGATTAGTCATATTGATGACAAAATTTTCTTGCTCCGATGAATAAGATCCTAATATTTGATTCATTATTGCCTGTTTGTTTCTTTGTGGACTTCAGACAACTACCATTATCTTTCACATTCAATGTTATATAAAAGTTTAAATGAAGCAAGAAGAGTATAATCAATCACAAAGAACTACAACAATGAAGTAATGAATGACTCTGCATAGTCAGAAATGGCATCTACACATTAAATTCATTCTTGATATCATTTCTGAATATGCAGGGTCATTCATTAATTCATTGTTGTAGTTCTTTGTGATTGATTATACTCTTCTTATACTAGGAAACTCATGTCAATGTACAAAGAGTAAAATAGATGCATGCAAGCTATATATTGATAGTGACAACATCATTGATTAAAATATTAGCAAGTAGCAAAAATAGTTTTGTGATCAGAGAGGTTAATAGTATATGGACAATTAATAATTTCACTACATATGTTGAATTTAGGCATCTATCATCATTTTTTTCCCACTCATTTGAATTAAATAATTACTCAAAATGTCTTGGCTTCATAGCAATAGAAGATGCAGTTCTATGTCTCCACTTAACATTAAATAAGTGTTTCAATATAACAGTGTTCTTCTATTAACAATTTCTCTTGTACTTGATATCAGTATGTTCTCTTATAGAACTTGTCTGTTTTCTATTTTTTCTAAAGAATTTTCCCCAAAAAGATGTAAGATCATCAATAAAATCATAGAGTGAACTGATTAATTCATTCATTATAGTTCTTGTGATCTTTGATGTATACTTTGATATCAAGTATATTTAAAAAAATTAATAATAGGGATGCATCATATAGGATGGCGAACAGGAGCATACGTCGTGCCATTTATATCGAGGCACCTGCATTGGTCGCCGTGGTAACGGTGCTAATACTCATGTTGGCTCGACGACGACGGAACGCGCTACTCCGAGAGCCTTCACCATTTAGGGATATCCGTAGGAGTGCGCACATGACCCGGATATTGGATGGAGGCATCCGTAATTGTGTGGAGTACATACGGATGAAGAAGGGGACATTCTTGAGACTATGCCTTATATTACGCGAGCGTGGCCACCTAGAAGATACTATTCATGTGTCAGTGGAAGAGCAGGTTGCTATGTTTTTGCATATAGTAGGCCACCATTCAAAAAACCGATCAATGAAAATTGATTTCATTAGATCAGGTGCTACGGTGAGCCGCTATTTTAATGCCGTTCTCCGGGCCATTTGTTCTATCAGAGATGAATTTGTGAAGCAACCTGGCCCTTCAGTGCATCCTGAAATAGAATCCAACCCACTCTACTATCCATACTTCAAGGTAATGTCCTCTGACTATTCAATGGATAATATAGTTGTGGATAGAAAATAATATGCCATGTATTTTGATTATTATATAGGATTGCATTGGATTCATTGATGGGACCCACATACAAGCAAGGGTGCCTATTGAGCTACAAGGTAAATTTCGTGGTCGCAAGGGCATCACCCAAAATGTGCTTGCCGCGTGCGATCCAGACTTAAAATTTACTTACGTTCTAGCTGGTTGGGAAGGATCTGCAAATGATTACTTGGTTTTGAAGGATGCGTTATCACGTCCTCCACCTTCTGGACTATATGTTCCCCCAGGTTTAAAACCTTCTGTCTATGAAATAATTATTACGTACCTATAATATTCATGTATTAATTATGTTTTACACTTTGATGTTAGGTAAATACTATCTCGTTGATGCCGGGTACACTACGACAACGGGGTTTATATCCCCTTTTAGGAAAGTTAGGTATCACCTCAGAGAACAACATAGGCATACACCGGGGACTCCGAGAGAATTATTTAACCTACGGCATGCTTCCCTTAGATCTCGGATCGAGAGGGCTTTTGGGATTCTTAAAAATCGATTTAGGATTTTGGACTCAAGGCCATTCTATCCTTTAACTACACAGGTGGACCTTGTCCTTGCATGTGTTGTCCTGCACAACTTCATCAAGGTTGTCGATCCCGAAGATATGCTCATGCGGCAGAATGTTATTGTTGAGGATGATCCTACACCACAACCGATCTCTATATCCAGGGATCGAGAGGCTGGCATCCTTTGGCGAGAACTCCGGGAGAAGATAGTTGAAGAATTGTGGGCTATCTACAGTTCACGAAGAGCCACCTAAAACTTTGTCCGTAGTGTCTAATACTTCTACTTTGATGCATTTGTCTGTAGTATATGTTGTGTGAAACTTTGAAACACTGTTTTCCGTACTGATATCTGTATAAACTCTGAAACACTGTTTGCCCAATATTCAAGACTGAATATAGTGGTGTTGATGCTTTTCCTTTCCTAATTCACTGTATAGAACATTAATACTCTTATGAACTGATATCTTAACTGCAGAAATTCTGCAGGGCCAATTGAATTTGTGCAGTAAACTTCTATAAATGTATGAATTCACAGAATGAGTTCAGGAATCCACCATCTTTGAATCAAGAAGATGAAGCCTCTGTCTATAGTCCATGAAGCCATCTTCCTTGTGTTCCTCCTCACCATAAGTAGTATTGAAAATGATCCAATGTTCAGGAAAAAAAAAAAAAAAACCTTATCTATCGTCATCTCACCATTCAGCTTCCAAAGTGGTCATTCTGTCTGGTTACTTATCTTTTGATTTAATCGATGAAATTTATTTCCATGAAATTTATTACTTTCTGCAGTCTAGATAGCTTAATATTCTGCAAATTTTCTCCATATAGTTTGTTGATTGCTTAAGATTCTAGATCATTTTATCAGTTGGTATTTGAGGAATCAGCAAATTGGCTCAAAAAATATTTCAGACAAGAAGAAGTTTCAAACCAGAAGGAAACAAAAATTTTCGATGTCATGGTGTCACAAACTGCAGAAAGGATTGTAGCCTAAAGCCCCAAGCCAATGGCAGATTTTGAATTCAATCAAACCACAATAGTTGTACCTTCTTAGAGGACCTGAAAAGACCATGCTCATTTCATTAAGAATGATAGATAATTTATCGATGTGTACCTCAAATCTTGGTAGGTGAACTTTCTGCCTAATTGTTGCTATTTCTCCAGATTATCACTATCAAGTGCTTCAAATTGATGTTAGGGAATTCAATCTCAATTAGTAAATATTAGTCTATTTCTTGTTAGTGAGTTTGTAATCAGATATATACGTTTTGTATAGTTGTTCAAGATAAAAAATCCATTGTATTTGAAAATGATTTCTTCTCTTCCATTTTAGGAGAAATTTAATTTCTCAATCTAATGATATGGTAATTTACAGCACAATTTTATTTATGGTACTGAGGATAGAAATCCATTCAAGGGTATATTCATCTCATGAGATTTCTATGAATTCAGTCAAGATCTAAACCAAGCAAGTATTGAATGGCTTTAATTTTAATACAACTCTGCAGATATCCTCTGTGATACTGTCCAAAGTTGTCTGCAGAAAATGCATCAGTGCCTCTTTACAAATATTTATTGAATTTGTGAATCCTGAAGCTGATTTTCAAAAACATAGAGATTTCTGCAGTATAACAAATTCTGCAGTTTTAGGTGATAGTGAATGTGGTGGTCCTTTTGTGTTGATGTTCCCAGTCCTCCGTCTGGTGGTTTCCTGGAAAGTGATAATGGAGGGCTGAATTCCATGGGAGGGAGCAAAGCAGTCCACAAAAGCTCCCCTTTAATGTATAGCATAATTCCATCCTGATGTGTCTGTAGTACTTGATCATAATCTCATATTGTATTTGTTTATTATAGGAATGAAATGCTAGCTATCTTTGGATTGTTTGTACTTTGTAGGCAATGTTTGGCTGGGTGGCATTGATCTTGTTATCCATGATTGTGTTGGGTTAACTTATATCTTTTTATTATATATTGTATGGCATTCTAAAACATTGTTCTTCAGTATTAATTTTAGGGTTTAGAAGGATATTGTCTTCAGTCTTATGTAAGTACTTCAATGTGTTTGGTCTTGAAATACACATATTAATTAACTAGAAAACGACTGAGTATGTTGGGCCGGCCTAAAACATTGATAGATATATAGTTTGTGGGAAAAGCTTGAATGAGGTCTCCGTGACTGAGGATTTTATACTTCATTGAATTTATTTCAACCAAATTAGCTAGCATGACAATTTATGTTTGGATTTGACTAGATTTCTAAAAGAGATGAAGTTCTCATGTTGCAAAAATAAAGTTGTAATACTGATTATTATAAAGTATTTAATCTTAATGAAATCACTGGTGACTACTCTGTTTTGCTGGTTAATTAAGAAAATTGTCAACACCAATTAGCTCTTTATTTTTTTTATTTTTGTTTTAATCCCAAGTTATTAAGTATATAACTCTTTGTTTTATTCTTGAATACATTTTCTAAGGCACTAATCAAAATTTCCCATTTATTACAGGAAAATGGCATCCCAAACTTCGGAATCATCTTCTAAGAAGCGCAAAGGTACACCGAACAGGAGGTGGACAAAAGATATGGATGATGTCCTCATTCCTTGCCTTGCAGAACAAGCGAAAGCCGGATTGAAGGTCGATAAGTCCTTCAAGCGGCAAGCTTTCATGGAGGCAGCGAGGGTAGTGAACAACAAAATCCCTGGTGCGAATATGGATGCAAACAACGTAGAGAGCCGTTTGCGCACCCTTAAGATCAAGTACCAAGAGCTGAAGAAGGTCATGGGACTCAGCGGTGTTGGATGGAACGACACCAGCAAAATGTTAGTCCTTGAGATTGAGTCATATCGCACATATGTCGAGGTATATGCATTAGTTTATTCCATTGTAATAAATATTTGCATTAACTATTAATGTGGACTGATCTCCAAATTTTTAATGCTCTATGAATTAACAGTCATTTCCAAAGGCAAAGGACCTGTTGAACAAACCGATCCCCCACTATGATGACCTCCGGATTGTATGTGGCGATGATCATGCCACAGGTGATTTCGCCCGATCAATCTTCGATCGGTTTGGATCTGATGACCCAGACACCGAAGCCAACAATGAAACTCCTACCAATGAGCTTGAGCATGAGTCTGAGCCACCTGTGCCACCTGAGCCTAATCACCAACAGTGGGAGTTTCCAAGGAACACTTCTTCCGCTTCAACTGCAAGAACTGGACGTGCTTCTAGGCTTAGTAATGAGAACTTTATTATGGATCACTTTGGAGAGAAGTTGATCGGTTATCTGCCTCAATTGAAACTTCCAACTCAATTGAAGCTTCTAAACCAAAGCCTTGGAAACTTATGTTGAGTGATGCTTTGTGGAGCATGGAGGGTTATAGTGATGCCGATTTGGATATGGTGTTTGAGATCTTAAGAGATGACAGGAAGCTGGCTGAAGGCTTCTATTTGAGGAAACCATCTCTTCGCAAAATATGGCTTGATAACTTTATTGCCAATCAAAAAGGTTCCGAGTAGTGCTTGTTTGGGATATTACTTGATGGATATTTTGTGGACTTGTATTACTGTCTTTTTTATTTCTATGTTGACTTTGAGCTTGTCTAGGTATTTTGGGGTTGTTGTATGAAGGACTTGATGGATATTTTGTGGACTTGTATTCCTATCTTTTTTATTTTCTATGTTGACTTTGAGCTTGTCTAGGTATTTTGGGGTTGTTGTATGAAGGACTATTTTGTGGACTTGTATTCCTATCTTTTTTATTTTCTATGTTGACTTTGAGCTTGTCTAGGTATTTTGGGGTTGTTGTATGAATTGATTATCATGTTGAGCATTTTATGATATAGTCTATTTGAATACTTTGAGCTTGACTTTGAGCTTGTCTTGTTTTTTGTCACTTGTTCATTGAATTAACAGGGTTATACAATCTATGTGGAGTTTCAGTATACAGTGATGTTTGTAGAAAACTCATGAGAATCCCAATTTCAGTTTTTTGTCACTTGTTTATTGAATTAACAGGGTATACATCAAAAGGATGTAGTATTTGCCAAATACTATGGATTCACCATGGAAAAGGAGAAGGGACCTATGGGTATATTCACAACTGCAACAAGTGGGAGAGCATTGAGTCCATTGAGATATCTGAAGTATCCACCATAAAAGTATTACTATTTTGTAGAGTGATTGCTGGTACGGTTCACAAGCCATTGGTTGTATGTGTATGTGAATATATTTTTGGATGCATATATTGATGATTTTGGTCCTTCATTTTGTTTCTAAACTGTGTAATATAATTAATTATTTTTAAATGAAACAGGTGATTAATATAATTATTGATTATCATGAGTCAATGCATTGGTTATTAATTATATTAGTCAAGATAAATTTAATATTAATTCTAAATTTAATTCTTTCTTATAATTTAGCACACTCTATTCAATACACAATTGCATTGAAAGCAATAAATCATAGACATGTTTATTTTTATAAAAATGAAAAAAAATTCAAATCTAATATTTCTTAATAATACAATTTAATTATTGTAATTAATTAAAATATATTAAAATTAAAAATATATATAAAATATTGGGACTTCCGACTTCCCCACTTTCGTTGAAAAGAACACTCCACTGAAGTGCAAACCGAACTGATCTCACTTTCGTGAAAAAGAACACCAGAAGTGGAGAAGTGGGCACTTCGATACCCCTTCACTTCGGTGCAAATGAACACCAGAAGTGCTCACTTCAGCCCACTTCAGGAACTGACACTTCCCTGCACTTCAGCCCACTTCACACTTCCCTGCACTTTCCTGCAAGTGAACACGCCCTTATAGTAACATTTCATGGGATTTTCATTAAGCAAAAAGCATCCATGTCAAGTGAATAGATAGGTACTGCAGCTCCATGAAGAACCAAACAAAGAATAATAAGATGATGAAGAAAGGGAAAAGGAAGAGATGATTGCATGAATTACAAAGACAAAAGATTGTATTCCAAGGTCAGCCAATACATTCATAATGTCTCAAGACTGCTGTAAAATAAAAAGACAGGAAGAAAAGCTCACGCAGTATATTTCAATATACACAAAGTAATGGCCTTTGAGCTAAAATTATGAAATTTAAATCTTCGCTCTTCAAATGCCTATGGAATTCAACACCAAGGCTTGTTAAACACAAATCTCAAAATCACGGCTGTGGCTGATGGTTATCATATTTCTAAAGGTGATAACTTCGACCTGTGAGAAAAGAAGTTCAGCATAAAGTCGAAGAGGGAGAGGGAAGTTAGTTCTGCAATTCTGCCAATTTGACCACCTTCCATTCAAACGTCGATAACTTTTGCCAGAAAACTTCGATTAATGCGAGGTTTGCGTCGTTGGAAACTAGACTTCCAGATCTTTCCAACCATGTATGGTAAAACTCTTCTTAGTAGCCCAGTTGGTACAGTTTCTTGATTGAAAGGGGAGCTAAATTTCTGCGATCTTGCTGGCTCGACCACCCTTCGCTCAAGTACCAATAACTGTAGCTAGAAAACTCAGATTGGAGTGAAGTTTGCAGCCCGGATCCATGAACGCGCACCTCACCGCTTTCTCTATTCTCTGTCCCTTTGTTTCTCAGTCTCTCATAGAGAGGATGACACTTCTCCGCCGCTCAGATGAATCCCATTAGGGTTAGGAATGGATGTATTCTTATAGAGTTCTCGATAGAGTTTCAGAAACTAGACACCCAGATCTTTCCAACCATGTATAGTACAACTCCTATCAATGGCCCAGTTGGTATAGTTTTGGTAGAAAGGGGATCTAAATTCCTGCAGTTTTGCTGATTCGACTACCCTTCATCCAAATACCGATAGCTCTTGCCAGAAAACTCCGATTGAGGTGAAATTTGCGGCATTGGAAACTAGACATCCAGATATTTCCAACTATGTATGGTGCAACCCCTTTTGGTAGACCAATTGATACAAATCTGCGGTTCTTTCAAAATATACATGAGTTGTCGTCTAAGATATTTGTCATCCATTCCCAGAAGCTTCTTCAAACATGAAAGATGCAACTCTAGATATCACACCACAAGATGCTCTTCTAGACATTAACCAACAAAACACTGAAGATGCACCTGCAGAAATTAACCCTCCAAATGCAAAAGATACGCTTCAAGATATTATGCTGCAAGATACAAAAAGAAATAAACAAGAAGGCATGTTGATACTTCAAATTTCCAAATTTCCAAATCCGCAAAATCACGAATATGAAATCTCCAAATCTTGAAGCAGCTATGGAGCACAAGTCTCTAAGGCGGCCGACAAAATACAAATTATAAAATGACACGAATCTTAAGGTGGCGATGAAGCATTCATCTTAAGGCGTCGATGATAAAATATAAATTTCAAAGTGGCACGCGTCTTGACGCGGTGATGGAGCACGCATCTTGGGACGACCAATAAAGGTACAAATCCTAAAGTGATATAAATTTCAAGACGGTAACGAAGTGGGCATCTTGAAGCAGCCGAAGGAACTCAAATCCCAAAGCGACGAAGCAGACAAGGCGACACCAGATATATACAAATAAATGATATGTATGCATATGATAATATATCCATATGTAATGAAAATCATGTCCTACAAATAAATAAAATGAAATTATTTTTTTATTCATTGCCTCTCTACTTGTACTTTTGCTCTTAATCGGAGGTTCCCAAGACTCTGTCTAGGGTAATTAATAATAGAGGCTTACCTCTATTAAGAATGAAAGAACCCACAAAACAAAATAAATATGATATTTGTGATTCGATGTGTCGCCTGGTGTCTCTTCACCCACACGATACCAGGCGGGTATTTTCGATCCCACAAGTTCTAACCTTCATACAATGGAAGTAGCATTGGCGAGGCATGTTTCTCAGTCGTAGGCTGAGTTTGCAACCAATTGCCCTTTTGGTTGGAGAAGGTTGTACCTTAGCTTGTTGTTTTCCAATGACTTAAAATTCTGTTTTTCTGCAACATCACTTGGTTCAGTAGTGTGGCATGGCAGTTTCACAACTGCAGCTCACTGCCTACACCAAGAGATGATTGTTTTGGTGCTTTGTGTTTGTTTTGTTTTGTTTTGTTTTCCTTTTGGTTGTTTGAATCTTTTCTCACATACTCTGCACTATGTTATTTTTCTTTGTTGTAATCATGTTTTCACACCTCTTCAAATGTCTTATAGCTGCAAACCAGCGATATTTGTACTTGAGGTTCGACCAAGGAATATGAAATGAATATGGTTTATTCATTTTATCAAAAAAAAAAAATGCCTTATAGCTTTTGACTACCAAATTATGTTTGTACAACTCTTCAAACGCACATCATTCTTCCTCTTCTGTTGGGTTTATGAGTTTTTTCTGTATGTCTGATTTTGGAAGTAGACATAGAGATCTTGCCAATGATGGTGCTTAATTTATTAATTATGAACCGAGCCATGTAGGACCAATTTCATTGATTCGGTTATAGTGCTTCTTCAAAAATTTGAGCCCTTTAATTCAATTCTTCATTCTTTAATTATGAGATTAATCACCCAAGTAGATTTCGA
The DNA here is from genome assembly GCA_026586065.1 of Dioscorea zingiberensis. Lineage (NCBI taxonomy): Eukaryota > Viridiplantae > Streptophyta > Magnoliopsida > Dioscoreales > Dioscoreaceae > Dioscorea > Dioscorea zingiberensis. The sequence continues at coordinate 54,595,655 of CM048818.1, read as the reverse complement.
ACCTACGACCAGTCAGTTAACAACCTTTGGATTAATTTAATGTAGATGGAGTTGGCGACCGGGAAGCTTGTTGTTCAAGAAGAATTCAACATGTGCTAAGTATTGTCTTTGTTGTGCGATATGTGCATTCGTGTAATATGCATTGTGTGCATCTCAAACAATTTGAATATTTTGGAAACTGCCTTTCAGGCACACCTCTAAAATGCTTTTGGCCACTATGAATGAAAATGATCGAAGAACTTATGATTTCATTTATCTGCCTATTTTATTTTAAGGTTAATGCTTATAATTAAATAATTGTGGCTTTGATGTGGAACTTTACTTTCCATTCCAGATAATATCTTGGGCAATTTGCCAAAATGTTCTTGATCCATTTATTTTATTATTTTTTGGCCCTAGGGCAAAAATACTTGCCAAAATGGCCCTGGAACTGCCTAGTCAGCAACTAAACTGCTGACTTGGATAGCAAAATAATATAAAAAAAATTATAAAAATAATCGGCCTTTCAAATGCCGGTCAGCTCCAAAGATGATGCTCTGGGGCTAATCGGTCTTTCAAATGTCGATAACCTCCATAGAGCTCGTTTTCATGGAGTATGGAGCAAATCAGCCTTTCAAACGTCGATTAACTCGAACCAACCTCCATGAGCTAATCGGCCTTTCAAAGGCAGCGATCCGAAGTCACAGTCGGCCGATCACATTGAAAGTAGTGTAGGGCCATTTTGACAAATATTTTTGACCTAGGGCCAAAAAAAAATAATAAAATAAATGGAGCACGATCATTTTGACAAATTGCCCATTATTTTTTATTAGCCTAGTCAGCATTATGGTTGCTAACTAGGCAACACGATGGCCATTTTGACAATAAAATTGGACATAAGGTCAAAAAAATAATAAAATAAATGGCCCAGGGTCTTTTTAGCAAATTGCCCAAATAATAAACTATTATTCATGGGTCTAATAGGTATGTGGAACACCGATTAGCTCCGGAGACCAAAAAAATGAGCTCTTTGGAGCTAATCGGCCTTTCAAATGCCAATTAACTCCACAGAACATGTTAATGAACTTTCTGAAGCTAATTGGTCTTTGAAAGATTGATTAGCTCCATAGATTATATACGAGCTCTCTAAAGCTAATCAGCGTTTCAAAATGCCGATTAGCTCCAAAGAGCATGAAAATGAACTCTCTTGAACTAATCAATCTTTGAAATGTTGATTAGCTCCACAGATAACTAAAATGAGCTCTCCGAAGCTAATTGGCTTTTCAAATGCCGATTAGCTCCGAAGAGCAAAAAATGAGGTAGTCTTTGGAGCTAACCGGCATTTAGAATGTCGTTTATCTATCATAGTCAGCAATTTGGTTGTTGACTGAGCAGCCCAAGGCCATTTCAGCAAATATTTTCAAATTAGAGCTAAAAAATAATAAAATAAATTGCCCATGGCCATTTTGACATATTGTTTCATATAAGTACATTAATAATTATGTATAACAAATGAGGAGTAAATGAATTGAAGATAATTAAAAACCATTTAAAATCCTTAAAAACAAACTTGATAGTTAGAAGGAAATTTCACAAATTAGTATATATATTTATTTTGGGGGAAAATTATTTTAACACAAAACCTATAAAAACTATAAAAAAAATGGTAAGTTCACCAGCAAAAGAAAGTCATGACGTGATTCACACTTCGGAGCGAACCAAACATGCAGATGTATGGAACTTACACTTTAGAGTTCCCATATTCATAAACCAAACATCTGAAGTAGCGCAAAAGTGACTCACTTCCATGTGCAATCAAACACACAAAAAGTATGTGTGCAGGGCTCTATAAAAAATGATACTTTTGCAATTTCATGACTTGGATGGACTCAATTGACAAAACACGCCATGAAATATGTTTAGACAGTAGATAGCAGTCGGTTGAAATTAAGATTATTTTATATTAAATATATTATAAATTCAGTAACATCCAAAATGAAATATATATATATATATATATATATCGTGTGCAAAGAAGAATACAAATAAATTTAAATTAATTGTCAAGATACATCAAAATAAATATTAGATGAACACATCTACAGCCTCTCTCTCTTATAGACCTAATACCACTTCAAATTAAGATATATTCCACAAATAAATAAATAGCTTTCCATATCTCAATTATTAATATCCAGTAAAAATTACTTTTATCCAACACCAAGTTAAAACTAAATGCTTACTGTTGTATGTTCCATAATTTTATATTAAATTTTCATTTTTCCAAATATCCAACATTGCCTGTAAAAATAATTTTCATATATATATATATACGTGAAACATACTGTAGTGTTGGGATGCCTTGAGCTATGAAATTCGTCCTCATCCTCCACTCATAATTGTTGAGTTAAGAACATTCTTCTCTTTACTCCATCTCATCTCATTCATTAGAACATCAATAGTAGAAGGGAAAAAAAAACAAAAATTTTATTAAATTTACTTTTTTATCAATTCTGTATTGTGATTTGATTTTGAGTATTTTAATATCTTATATTAAAATTACTGATATAACATAAAAAAATATATATATATAATAATATTTTTATCTTTTATATAAAAACATGATATCATCAGCGTAATTTTTTTATATAATTTTTTATATAAAAAATAAAAATATCATTTTATATATTTTTCTATATCACGCCAGTAATTTTAATAGATTGACATTAATATTTTTATGGGCCACACCACACCACCTGATACTTAAGTGCTGAAAATCAAACAAAAAAAAAACCAAATTGACAAAGAGACAGGTGAAATTTCCCCCAAAAAAAAAATCAATTCATCGTTGAACATAACAGATCGAACATCCCATGAAACAGAGACTCAAATTTTCCATGCAAAATCTAAAATCAAGATCAATGAAACCAAAGATTCAACAGCTACCGCGCGCATCCCCAGGAACTAACTTGACTTCAGTAAGATCTCCGGTGATCATTCTCTGCCTGTTCATGATCGCCGGCAAACAACCCTCTTTCCAAAACCCAGTCCTCAATCATCGCCTGCGAGCTCCGTCCCCGGTCGGTCGGCACCATATGCCCCGCTCCAGCCACCACGACATGGCTCAAGCTCCCCCACCTCTGCACATACCCGGCCAGCTCTCCGCCCACCTCCCAGACCTTCCTCTCCGCATTCAAGAACCTCTCCAACCCCTCCCATTCCAACTCCTTCATCCACGCCTCCGTGGACACCACTCCATCCCTCAAATCATACTGCCCCTGGTACAACAACACTCTGCTCTTCTCGATCAACTCCTCCACCATGAACTTCACGCTCTTCATCACGTCCTCGGTCAATGCACCTCCCACGACATCACTGCACTCCTCCCAGACCACTCCCTTCGCCGCCCCGAGAGCGGCCTTCACCTTCTCGTCGTTCATTAACACCGCCACCATCTCCGACTGGTACGGCTTCTTCTTGCTGAAATCGTATAGCGTCGCCAGCCCGCTCACGTTCTGCAAGTAATCGAGAACGTTGCCCCTCGCCTCCGTCGCTTCCGACCACTTCTCCTCCTCCACGAGCCTCACTGCGGTCCTTTGCAGGGACTCCATTCGAGCCTTTTGTTTCTCGTTGATGAAACCGGTAAAGTAGGCACTGTCGGCGTGGGTGGCGACTTGAACCACCGGGTGCGTCAACCCGTTGCCGATCGCGACGCCGCGGAGATTGATCTTTCGGTTGGATGGCGCTCCGGCGTTGCGTTGCAGGATGTGGTATCCGGCGGCTGGGACGTACTTGCCGGCGTAGCTCTCGCCGGTGAGGAAGAAGGGGCGTGATCGGAAGGGAGGGTTTTGAGAGAAGAAGAGCTGGAGGGCGGTGTAGAGGTGGGCGGCGACGGTGGGTTGGTCTTTGGGGATGTCGGAGGGGGCGGCGGCGATGCTGAAGCCGGTGCCGATGGGGTTGTCGACGAAGAGGAGGGAGAAGCGGCGGTTCCAGGAGAAGGGGTTGGGGTGGAGAGTTGGCGGAGTGGTGGTGGAGACGAGGAAAGGGCCGAGCTCGAAGAAGTTGGCGAACATGGAGGAGCAGCCAGGGCCTCCTTGGAGCCATAGGAGGAGAGGAGTAGTAGTGAGGGAGGTTGCCGGGTGCTGAGCTTCATAGAAGGTGTAGAAGAGGGAGGAGTTGGTGGTGGAGTTGATGGGAAGGTAGCCGGATTTTGTGGGGAGTGCTTCTGCTGGGAATATTATGGATGATGAGGATGAGGATATGGAGAGATAAGTCATGAGGAACAAGATGAGGATCCTGAGGATGAGGATGGACGCCATTGCAGCAGTTGCTTTGCTTTGAATATTTTGTTCGCCTTAGAGTTAGAACTCCTTCAATGGTGCTAGTACTGTTGGTGATAGGAGGTTCCATAGTTTGATGCTGCTGACTTTTATTTAAAACTTATATGAAAGTGATATTTGGTTAAATAATTGGTTATATTAGCTTGTTCTAATATCTTCTAGCAAGAGATCCAATTTGGGACTTATAACATAATTTTCAATGAAATTTTTTTTTCCGTAAGAATCCTTAATTAAGATTTAAAAATATAACCTACCAATATGTATAGTCAATACATCACTATCTTATCATAATATTTTTATTTTAAATTTTTTTTTCAAAAATTTTAAAATTTTTCAAAATTTATTTTTAATTTTAAATGGGGATAACTCCCAATCAAACACAACTCTTGAGCTATGAAGATGGAGAGAGAGTGGAGAGATCCGAGCGCTTGCTTTGTTTTTTAGTCCGTTCATCTTGAATGATAATGAGAGGCTCATGAGCTAAACTTTTTATACAATTAATAAAAAGATCATTCTGGTTTATATATTCAAACCCACATTTGTTTGACTGAATGGAATGGATGTAAATGTTTCAAAACTTTCAGTTTAAAAATTGACATTTAAATTATTAAAATGGTCGGAAATAATTAAGTTGAAATCTCGTGGAGGAGATGAGATGAGTGATTGAATTTTTTAAGCATGTGCAGCGACTGGTTGAGTGATTGAATTTTTTAAGCATGTGCAGCGACTGGTTGACTAATTTTCGATAAAAGGTGTCCATGAAATGAAAAAGTCTTGGTGATAGCATAGGTTCTTCACTGATTGGTGGGGGACTTGTTGACACATCTATCTCTGAGGTGAGATGATATTGATGCCCATAGAAAGGTCCATCCAGTAAAATGTATCTCATTGTAGGTCAGTGTTTTATAGATAACTTTTTTTTGTTTATTCTTAAAAATGATAAATAGTTAATTATATAATTCAGGTTTTTGTATATACTCACAAGTTGGGGGATACAAAGGGGTACATTGAAACAAGAATCAATTAAGAAAAGAGAAAATTATTTATAGGACTTTGGAAGTTTCCAAACTTCTCAGACAGTCACTCTGACATTTAAATATCCCGATAATCCCTCTTTTTTTTAAAAATTACTTTTTAACTCTTTAGCATCACTCCGTCAGTCTCATTTATTAAATTTTCTATCTCTACCCTTGAATGTGGTGTTGATTTTTCCCGTCATGTCCCTCCATTTTAAATAGTATACTTTACCCATCGCAATCAACTTTTTGTCATCTTCTCACCACCTTTTTGTAATTTTTGACAGTTTTTTTTTTGCAAGCTTTCTTATTTTCTTCTTCCTCAATCTCTTTTATTCTCTTTTGATTCCATCTCGCCGAGATAAATTTGTCTCTTCTACAATCCATTTGCTCTCTGGAGGTGACGAGCTTTATGACCATCTCATCTCTTCCTCAGTAAGTCACCGGCCAACGCTTCCCGAAAAACATCCACCTTCGTCGTGAGTTCTTTTCTCATTTTTCCAAAAACGTTTTCCATTTCACGTGTAGTTTCAAAGCATATTAGTGTAATATAAGGTGCTCTTTCTGCAGGTTGGCAATGGAGACCTTTTGTGCAGTTGCTAGATATAAAGGGGAGGGATGAGTGTTGCAGTTTACTGTGTTGAATTCTTGGGCGTCAGTACTCACCGAGATATATGAGCGATGGGCTGATGAAGTTTTTCGTGTAAGGGTGAAGTTTGTCACACCTGATGCATACCGAACTGTTTGCCCAACTGATACCAATGTGGACATTCAGCGTATGTGCCACATATACCACATGTTCAATAAGGTCTGGCCGACCCTCATAATTCGATACCATTGAAGAGATGGTGGGGCGTGCCCTCCAAGAATGGGTTGGACCAACCCAACATGGGTCCCTCCACATGTGGGTCACATGGGTAAGTAAGTGACTTGACTTACTTAACCCTACATATATAAGCAAAATGAATAAATTGGTTCAAGAGCTCCGAGAGAAAAAAGGGGAGAGAGAGAGAGAGAGAGAGAGAGAGAGAGAGAAGTAAAAGGGTGAAGCTTTGGTGGTCTTTCAATCCTCTTCTTCAAGAGAAGGTGTGACTTAGATTTAGCTTCCATTGGTGTTACTTTGGTAACCTCTTCCTCATTCTGTTTAGTATTCCATTATTCCATCAAGTATGATGATGCATTGTATGAACTAAGAGTGTGTTACTCTTAATGATGTATGTCATCCTCTAGTGCATTAGAGAAGTTTGTAATCCCATTGTTATTGTTATAGTGGAAGATTGTAGGACATCTTGTCCGGTGGTTTTTCCCTTCGCTTTGAGGGATTTTTCACATTTTTTGTATGTCCCCCCATGTGTTTGATGAATTGCCTCTATGAGTGGTGTCACTTGTTTTAGATGAACTTTGTTTGTACAAAGGAAGCAATCGGGATACACGGTGTCTCGACAAGATCCAGCTCCTCATTACCGTCGTAAATATCATGTCTTCTCTTGGATGAACCAACTAACCCGTCAACGTGTCAATGCTCAATATGATATTTCTTGTATTTTGTGAATTTCATATTTCCTCTAAAATATATGGGTTTCAGGTTATTTTCTGATATTTCCGTTTAACATTTTTCACTTTCCGTTTAAATCTACGGCTATCCGCTTACTTTCCATTGTTTTTGTTTAATATTCGTGCTTTCCTCTTAATATATTCCAATCTCATTGGTTGGGTAAAAAGGTAAGCAGGGGCCATTCTTCATGGGAGTGAGGTGGCGAGTTATGACTTGTTAGTGGTGCGACCCGCCGGTTCACTATCACCCCGAGCAGTTTTGTGGCCAGTTAATTCTTCTGAATTCCTTGTCAATTTTTTAGGCTTTGGCCCGCTCTGTGTCTCTTCATGTTATGCGGGCAGCACATCCTTTCGTTGCATGTAGGCAGCCGAAGTTATAATAACACTTCCCAGAACCCGAAGTTATAATGACACTTCCCTTGTGCGCCCTCCTGCGTCGCCCTTCACTTTTTAAATAGCCATCAATGAGGCAAACCCTCCTCACTCTTTCCTCTGCAGGGTTCCCAGGCTATCCCCCTCGAATGGATCCTCACCGGCTGCGCAAATTGCTAAGGGAACTTGCTGGAGGACCTCCACCGGTTCCGGACCCCAAACTCCGACAAGTTGCAAAGGCCTCCAAGAAGAAGGAGCAGCCACATACCGCACAGACGGCCTCCCATAAAAGGATCCGGGAGGACGCTATGGCGGAGTATAAACACTTCGTACTCTTCCGCATGGATATTCGACGCGCTGTCGAGCTTTACCAGATCTCGGATGAGAAGCGAGATTACCTCCCGTGCTGTCTCTGAGTTTAAGAATCTGACGAATTCCAGGACCTGGTCTTCAAGGAGGGGCGAAAAGGCATCGAGGAATGTTTCAAAATCTTCCAAGATATAACTCGTCGTTATCCCGATCAAGCTAGACTTGACTTCATTGGAGTTCAAGGACACCCTTCAGTATCTCCCACCTAGTACCTCTCAAAGTAAGATAATTGATTGAAATGTATGTTGTTGCCGCTGGTGTTTTGGAGCCCCTTCTCTTTTTTACTTGTTTTGTTTGCATCATCCTTTCTCTCTTCTTCTTTCTTGTGTTGTTCTTCCTCGCCTTCTTTCTATTTTTGCAGTGTGTTGTTTAATCGTATCGTTTATGAATGAAATAGTTTTCTTCTTCTCCTATCAATAACTACTACGAGTGTTAAACAATAATACTTTTTAACGTGCAGAAACTATATACATTGTTTGTTAAATGGAAACAATGTTTGTTAAACAGAAACAATGTATGTTAAGCGAAAACTTGGTAAACATGTCGCCCACGAATGTTCAGTGCATCTTTTCTTTACTGCCCTGCTGAGATTCCCCACCGCCGTGGCCAGTGCCGTCCATCAGTATACGTGCGACGTAGCGGAAACATAATAACGGTACGTCCACATTGGGGAGGTGGAGTTTCTCACCATCAAGAATCTGCTCTATGAACCACATGACATAAATAGGGCAATCGACACTCCCCTTATTACATTGCGGCGCGGCCGATTCATTTGGTCAATAGGTATGCCTTCGTTTTGCACTCTCTAAGTTCGATTGCGAGGCAGGCGTTGAAAAGTGTCCTCTGATATCGAGAAAAAGACCATTTAGAAAAATCCAAAGCAAAAATAGAAATCAGTTACTCATATTAACATTTAGAAAAGTGTCCTCTAATATCGGAAAAAAGGCCATGCAGAGACAGGCGTCCCTCCTCTGCATTGCTGCATTAGTGATTTCTTTCTCCCGTGTGATGGGGACAAGCTCGGAAAACTGTGAAGAATCAAATGTTGTATGGTAAACGGGAACTCTCGATATTGAACACAATCCAGGAATATTAAACAATAAAGCCTGATATTAAACAGAAACACCTTATATTAAACAGTAAGTTGAAACGTTAAACGAAAACACACTTTATTAAATGGGAAAGTGGAAACTTAAAGGAAACTTAAAGGAAACGATGACAAACTTAAAGAAAATCTGGAGTACCTCCTTTCCATCGATAGATTTCAGGAGAAGACCAAGGGAGTCTTGCTTTTGGAAGCTATTCTCCCCATAGCTGAGGATCCTTGGTATCTTCCCAAAGTGCACATTCTTCCCAGTCCTAGTGGCCTCGTAGACCATATGTTGAGGGCGACAACGCACCCTCTCAGATAGCCAGTCTGTGTTTCATTCCCAAAACACCTAAACTGCAAGCGTGCGGCTGTCTTTGAGACGTTATCCATAAGCCACTTATGAGTGGCCTGCACCCACGCATATCGGTTCAATGCATCTAGCTTGTCCGCGTAGTCTGTAATCCAGTTAGGAATCACACATGAGGTGCTTAGGAAGAGCATCGTTCCCAGGAGGTACACCACCAGTAGCTTGATAAAGTTTTCTTCTTCCCTTCTTTTCATCTTAACAAGCTGGAGAAGATTTTTTTTTTTTTTGTGGCATCTTTGTGCCATTCATAGACTTTGCCCAGGTATTTGCCTTCAAAAGCCGATTATTTTTTTTTGCTTCTTGAAGACCACCCGTTCCCCATCATAGCGAAGGACAAGGATGAGAGCAATGTCTTGGGGTCTGAAGGACATCAGACTCTCTTCAATCCTAAATCTGTGGGTGCGCTCATCATACCTCTGTAACATTGCATCAAGCAATCCTCTCTCTTGCAAAACAGGTTCGATATCCAATAATGGGGCAAAGGGTTTCCTCCTGATGAGTTTCCAGTGCCTCAAAGTCATACAGGGTTTCAACTAGGCAACTGTTTCGTGGACCGGTACCAAGTAGCACCTACCGTTTACTAGATTGGGCACCATATTTTCCGTAGCCTGCACCAAGAGAGAATTATTACGGTGGATTCTATACTCTTAAATGAAAACTATGAAGAATAAATGTAAACACCGTACTTTACATGGAAACACTGGTAATACTAGTAGATATAACTCATAACGATTGTATAACAAACCCATGATCCGGAATACACTTAAAATCAGAAAGACAAAAAAAAAAGCCAACCCTAAACCCTAAATTTCTTCTTAGAAGACCCAAAGAACCCGAACAACCCAAAATCACTCACCAATGTGTTTAATCTTCCATCGCGTAAGTGCATACAAAGCGGGAATACCAAGCGTAAACTCAAAAATATCGTGGATAAAATTAAATAACCTGCATCCAAGGTTCCCAAGCATGCAACAATACTTTAGAGTAGCATTTTTAGTCCGTGTTCCCCAAAAACTTTGATCTTTGGGGAGCGGTGAAAAACGCGAGGGCTTCTGCAGAGGTGGTCAGACGCGGTCAAGCGATCGGAAAAATCTTAGCATGTTCCTTGTGAGAGGTCAAGGGGAAGAGCTCATTATTTTGGCTGAGTCGCGACCGTCTCAGAATCCAACCGCCCTAGTCAAGGGTTCATGAATTCGGTATTTTCGTTAATTGACCATTGATTTTAACTATTTTTCGATTTCATGTGTTGAGGTGCCCCAACAACTAGGGCGGGTCCGCTTAAAAATGGGTCGACTTGGGTATGATGGTTTAGGCCTGACCGCCCAACCCGACTAATTATGTACAAATAAAATAAATAGATTTGTTATTTATAATTATTTATAATAAAGTTGAACATTTTTTTTTTGTATGCCTTAATTTAAAGATGTAAAATTCAAGTATAATTTAATTTTTCTATCAAAACTCATTTAAATTTAATTTATTATTAAATTATTTTTATTTTAAAATATAAACTCTATTTTTTTTAAATAAATTTTAATTTAGAAAATTAAATATGGGTGGATTTGAGAGGGCCTTGGTCATGTGTTTAAAAATATGAGCATTGGACAAAAATATAGGCCCGAATGCCAGGCCCTGCCTGAACCCGGCCCATGGAGAAGTCTACCAACAACTGGTCATGTCATCATTAATGATGGTGAGGGCATTTTAATTACAAACAATACAATGTAACAGAGTTAGTGGATGAAAGAGTGCAAAAATCATTGATTGAAAAAGGAGGGATGTTTTGGAAAAAAAGGGAAAATTTGGGTGGACCATGTGTTCAATTCGAAAAGTTTGAAGGATTTTTAATTCATTACGAGTTAAGAAAATCATGTAAAAAGAATTGAGAAAAAAATATATATCATAGAAAAAAGGATTGGTTAACAGGACTAAATCTTAAACTAGCTAGTTAGATTAAGTTTGGTGAAAAAAGAGTTCATTAGAACTAAAACTTCCAAGTGTACAGGTCCTGTATATTACATATCATAGCTATTGGCTTCCTAATAAACTCAAGCATTACATTTGCAACCCTGTTTATTTCTCTCTGAAAATATTTGATATCCCAGTCTCTAATACGAGCAAGTAATGCTCTACTTCCATAGCTACCAGAGAGTGTACTCTATTACACTGCACTCCTCCTCATGCAGTCTATTCTTTACACTCCCCTTTCCAGTCATCTAGTGCCCCTGTAATATGCTAGTCTCTGTTATGGGTATCTGCTTCAGATACCCTTTGGCTCTTGTCTCCTCCCATACTATTCATCTGGTATTAAAGAGTGACATTTATTTGCTAATTCAAAATCAAATTTATTCTTTTTTAATCTCAAACCAAAAATATGTAATTATCTTATTCTAACATTAAAGTCTTATCCTGAAATTGGTGTTTTTTTAGATTATTTGTTTATTTATTTATTTATTTATTTATTTGGAAAAAATGTGGAAGAACCATGGTAGTATTAAAAACAGGATGAGAACCACAAGTGGGCAATTAGAGAGAAGCAAAGATAAAACAAAAGGAAAACAGAATCTGAACATATAAGTGAAAACAACTAACAAAAAGAACAGAGATATATAATAAACATTTAATCAGAGCCAATACAAGCCCACCTCTTCTCATGAAGCATACTAATATCATCTTCAAATACAATCTCTAACATATATCTATATTATTAAGTGGGAGTTTATAGAAATTTTAATTTTTAAAACTTCCAAAAAACACCAAAAAAATAGATTAATTGACTTAAATTATGATTATACTATATAATTATTATTTCTATAAAACTTGTGTTATAAAAGATATTTGTTATTATATAACTATTATTTTTTAAAAAAATTCTGAGCATTGAGGACCATTTGTTAGTTATTTTTTTAAATAAAAGTAGGAACTTCCCAATCTGCTCCGAACTAATAAAATCATTTAATAACATAATATATTAAGAAACATATCTCTAAGTATAAATTATTTTAAACAAATTTGACAAAATATACTTTAATAAAGGAGTGTAGTGTAGTGCACATATATTGTTAAAAAAAATTTAAATATAATCAGATATCAAAACGTTCAAGTTAAAATACAACATAATCGTAATTAAAATACAAAATTATCATAAATAGTTTTTATTGAGTGGATGATATTGAAACTAATTTTAGAATACAAATAAATAAACGGGGAAGTAACGAAAGGTCCCCCCAAATTTCAGAAATCCCTAAAACATCCCTGTAAGTTTGCTTATTCCTCTTTAGTCCCTCCTTTATACAGGGATTTATTTTCTAGTCCAAACTGTATGAAACGGTGTTAAAAACCCTGTGAAAAGACGCTGCTGCCCCTGGGAGTTAATGCGATGTTCGGTGCCTTCTGCTACGCCCGTACAAGTCACGTCCGGGCGTGAAATGACGCGCCTGCCCCCCTGAACGATTTCTCCTATTCTCTTCTTCGTATCCCCATCTTTCAGAAAAAAGCCCTAAAACGAAAACGAAGTACGCGAAGACACTGAGACCGCACCATCAACCCTGCCGGAATTTCCTTCATATTCTCTTCCAAAGAACGATAATGATGAGTTCTCAAGGAGTTCACGACGAAGGTATCAACCGCAACGCAACCCTAAACCTTCTTCTACGAGGAGATTAGGGATTCGCCGCCGGTGTTCGATTCTATTGTTTGCTTCTTTTTTTTTGAGTTTATTCTTTCCTTTTTCTTATCATCTGTAGCATAATACAATTTGTGCATGTGTATTGTAATCAAATTGTGGAGATTTACCTGTTAGGGTTTTGGGGTTTGATCCTTTCTCATGTTCCTTACTGAATGTGTTCATTGTGGGTTGTTGTTTTAGAAATCAGTAACAAAGTGTTTAAAATCACACTATTCTGTTTAGTATTTTCCTTATGTGTTTAGTATTTGCCTTATGTGTTTAAAATCTTATGTTTCTGTTTAGAACAATACACATAACTGAATTGTTTGTATGTATTTTGGCGTTTTCGTTGTAGATAACCACACCAAGTCCGAGAATCTGGTTAATGGACGATGTTACACGGGCCCAATGGTTGATTGCCTCACTGAATTGAACAGACTTATGAACCGAAAACACAGGTACCTCATTAAGACTACCCCATTTGCGCCCCTGCTTGGTATGAAGCGGGTAGTACAGGAAAGGGTCGTTCTGGATGCACTCATGAAGGCCTATGACATTCGCCTTCAAAAATTTAAAATCGGGCAAAGCTTGGTGACTTTCCGCCCGTGAGGACGCCGCCATAATACTTGGATCATACCGCAATGGAATGTACCGTGGATTTCAAACGGCCCAAAGCCCGATCCGCATTCGAGGCAGAATACCTCGACAAAGCCTACTCTAGGAATCGGGACTGCATGAAGAACACTCTACTGGATCTTGTTCATAGGAGAGGGGAGGAGGAAAATTTTGTCAAATTGCTAGTAGTGTATTTGATGGGTGTCTTCCTCTTTCCAACCACAAACTGCACGGCCCCAAGTTGGAGTGCACATTATGCTGACAACCTTCAGGCGCTGGGTACATATGCATGGGCACAAGCCGTGCATAAATTTCTCATGGACGACGTCCAACTGATATCTGCTCGAGTAGTAGAAAGGTGTTCTGGGAAGAAGCCCAAGAACACGGGCTACCTCAGAGGCTGCTCGATCGTCCTCATAATCTGGTTCTATGAAGTAACCAACTTTGGAAAGAAGTCGGAGTTCAAGCGGACTCCAAGAATTCTATGTTACGGAGAAACCAAATCGCAAGAAGACCACCACTGTAACCACACTGATCGCATCATTCGAGGGGAAAGAGGTAAGCTTGCTTCATCGTTTCAACTCTTAAGTTTTTAGTTGCATGCGAAAATCTTCAGTTTTTTCAAAGTCTTTAGTATTACGTTAAAGTATTTAGTATTCGTACTAAGTGTTTAGTATTATGTTAAAGTATTTAGTATTGGTACAAACGCTTTAGTATGATGTTAAAGTCTTCAGTATTACTACAAAGGCTTTAGTATTACGTTAACGTCTTTAGTATAAGGCTACACCCTTTAGCATTTTACTTTACTTTTGTAATATTGTTTTTGTAATATTTTTCAAGATTCTTACAAAGGCTTTAGTGTTACTAATGTTTTTGTAATATTGTCTCACGCTTCGTGACCTCGTCCCCAGAACGCAGTAAGAGGCATCCTCACCAACATTCAGCCTACTCCTACGGCACGGCCATGGAAGAGAAAACTAGTACGGCTGCTGGTCCACGCGTCGCAAATGATCAGACGCGCAACCAGCAGAGAAATGAGAAAAAATCCCGGCACCGGAGGGCCGTGGAGCCGCCGATCGTTCGTCCATCTCGCTCCAGTCGGAGGAGCCCTTCCCCACGCAACGACGATGTAATGTTGCGCTTGCAGACCGCGTACGATACTCTGCTGAGCGAGGTCTCTACAATGCGCGGGCAAGTAGATATGTTGCTTGCCAGGGAGCAACAGACGGCTCCGGAGCAAGGAGCGACAAAAGCTCCACAACAGCCCCACCGACCAAACACACGTAAAGGCAATCGCTTCAAGGTGCCTGCAAGCTCCCCCACGATCCCCGGATGCATTGGCGGATATCGTCGATGAAACAGTTGCCCGCAAACTGCGGTCGAGAAAGAAGAGGAAATCTCCGGAACCAGCTCCGCAAGAGGGTAGCCCGCCGGCTACAGAAAGAAGAACTGAAGGCGAGGAACCAACTAAAAGTGTCGATGAAATAATCGAATCTTTTTCGCTATTGAAGAACGCGTCAGCAACTCATGCAACGACGTTGATCCCCATTGGCGACGAAGCTCCCATAGAAGGCCCCCACGTTATTGTGGGTATGGTTCCCGCCACAATTGAAGCCGAAGCGGGCCCCAAACCAGTCACTATGGAAGCCGCATAATCTCTTTGTTTGCCAATGCACTCTCACCCATTAGAGATTCACTCATTGGCGACCCACATCCCGGCCAAGGTCGAGTGCGTGGCGGTTACCAAAGAAGCGGAGGCGGACCCCTCGCCCGTTACTGTTGAAGCCGATAGTATCCCTGTCGATGAAAAGACAGCCGCCATCCTGGAGCCCATCATACCGCCGTCGGAGTCAGTGCAGGACGCCCCTGTCGATGAAAATGTGGTTGATGCAGAGACGGCCGTCTACGCTGGAGAAAATGTAGCGCCGGTGCCGACAAATTTTATTCCTAAAAACAAGCGGCCAACAGGGTTCAAGCAGCTCAGCAAACAGAAGCAAGCAGTCATCAGTTTCTATCTTAACTGCTTGATGGACAGGTGAGAACAATGTTCATACTTATTGATCTGCTTATTATTTAACACAAAGGCTTTAGCATTACCCTAAAAGCATTAGTATTAGATGGAAGTCTTTAGTATTACACTAAAGACATTAGTATTATACGTAAGTCTTTAGTATTACACTAAAGACATTAGTATTAGCAGAAAGGCTTTAGTATTTAATATAACTGTTTAGTATTTGACCTAACTGTTTTTTTAATGTGTCTTCTGATTTCTCTTGTAGCACAATTATTTGGAAGAATGAATGGGCTTTTACTACTCGCGCCCACTTGTACCCACTGGTCGAGGGTAGAAATCTTGTCTCCGATGATGTCATGGACGTCTTCGTCTGCATGTTGCTGGAAGAACTGAAGAAGACGCCTTCCCCATTCAAGAGGTGTGGATCCATCACGAGGCCTTTATGCTGATATCTGCAAACAAAGACGACACCTCAAATGAGTCCCTCGCGACTAATGGCCGATCTTTGTCAAATCTTTTCACTTATTGGAAGTTGTTCTTATGCCTATCATTCGGGACAAGCATTTCCACCTCCTTGTCTTAGATAAAGAAAAGCGCCAGTATATTCACTACTCATCTCTCAACAGCCGGACATATGACAGGGCTGCTGTGGAAATGGTAAGTGACTCACTTTCATATTTCGTATTCTTCCCTTCGCATCTAACTATAATTTTTTAAAACGCAAATGCACTTTTGAATGTGGAATTAATATCGGTATGGGGAGTGCTTCGGAATAGACAAGTTGGAACTCTCTCATGACCGGATCGCCTCATCAGAGAGAGGGGACAAATAGACTGCCCGGTTTACGTCATGCGGTTCATGGAGCAGATACTGAATGATGAAAATCTTCGCCTGAATCGCTCTGAGGTTGCACGTCTAAGGCTGGAGTATGTCGCACGCATAATTGCTGACGGATTCAGTCGAACAACTCCACCGGGTAAACGGGAGAGACCACAAACTGAGGAAGCATCATCGAAGAATATCTAGGTCTTTACAATCATAGGCCAAGTGTTTACTATCATGATCAACTGTTCACTAACTGGCGTAAGACTTTAATATCTTGTTATAAGTGTTTATTGTCTGGACTAAGTCTTTAGGATTTTGAGTGCTTTAGCATTTTAATCAGGTGTTTATTATCAATCATGTGAACATTTTATAAATGTATATGTGACACTTTCTACTTCAAAAATTGGTTAGAATCACAGATATTTACATTCAACGCCCAACTATTCATCAATCACAGATATTTACATTCAGCACCCAACCATTCATTAATCAGATATTACTGCGTTGCAAGTCCTCCGGTTGTGGCCAGTGTTTTTGCAGCGGCTACACCGCAACTCTCTCACGTCTAAGGCCTGGGACTCAATTCTTGTCCGCCTCGGCCTGTGCCGCCTCTTCGTAATAGGCGGTAGTAGGAGGGGACGCGGGATGCATCTGTTGACTTATCGTAGCCAGGGACTGGAGAAATATAGTCTACATACGCATTGGCGTACATCTGTACAGTGAAGTAGTCATCCACGAATTGATGTACACTTGCCTCTGAAGTCACGATTGCCGCGCAAGCATGCGCAAGGTATTCCATGGACTTGCCAACGCCCCGCAAGAGCATATCCTTGTCCGCAAATTGACCGCTGTGAGGCCGCGACCGGTCAATAACTTTAAATTGTTCGCCATCTGAACGGCCAACACGGAGCAAGCGACTTGACTCGATTATGTCTTCGAAGTTTCATGTATTATCGGGCAAAGATGTGTTCCCAAATACGGACATGCTCGCTACCGCATACATCATATTCATGAGTTTATACCGCGAACAAAGAAACGATTGTAAAAAGATAATCAAGCTTGTGAAGAAGAGTTATGCAGATACTAAAGCGTTAAGCAGGATACTAAAGTGTTATGCAGGTTACTAAAGCGTTAAGCAGGATACTAAAGAGTAATGCAGAATATTAAAGAGTTTATTCGGATACTAAAGCGATAGCTACGATACTAAAGTGTTATACAGGATACTAAAGTGTTCCTTCTGATAGTAAGCGTTAAGCCCGATAGTAAAGAGTTATCTACGATACTAAAGAGTATCCCAAAAATAGTAAAGCTATCTAGTCGCGGGTCAATATTACCTGATTGAGTCCACCATTTCCGTGACCGGGAGGTGGCGCGCTTCCTTGATCCACGCATTGAACGACTCTGCGACGTTAGAGTACATCTCGCACCACCTTTGCCCCTTAAACAAATAATTCGACCAATGGGCAACATCAGACTTTTGGATTAGCCAACGGTGCGCTTGTTCCGATGCGGCCAGGAGATCCTTTACCGCGTCATCGAATTCTTTAGAAGTACATGCGTATGCGATGCGGGTAAAGAGGGCCCAACACTCCTCCTTCAATGCTTTCCCAAGACTTGTATTTCCCTTCATGAAGTTCGCCTCTAGGTGTCGCAAACAATAGGCGTGAGACGATGAAGGGAACACCCTTGCGATGGCATTAACTAGACCTTTTGATCTATCGGATATGAATGTAATGCACTTGTCGTAATCCTCATCGCCATATATTGTATCCCTGAGAGCGGTGAGGAACCAGGTCCAATTATCGTCGGTTTCATTGTCCACTATGGCGAACGCCACGCGGAAGAATCCATCATTGCCGCCTTTGCCCGTCAGCTCCTAACAAGATGCCACCGTGATTTCCCAAGCAAATGTGTTCCATCAACGAACAACAAATGGCGCGCAACCCAACTTGAAGCCAACGACACAAGCACGGAAATGTAAATAACCATGTTTGAATCACCCGCCATCACTTTCAATTGTGGCAACGCCGCCGTGATTTGTCTCCATCACCTTTTCAACGTACTCATAATAGCAAATCGTAGCTTTGTACCTCACTCCCGTAGAGAACGCCGCAACCTCTTTTCCCATCCATGCTTGCTTATGTACGGAAGACCAACGCCGTGCTCTCGCAGAATATCCCGCTGAATGTCCACGTACCCGATACAAGGGGCGATCCTTGAGCTTTTGGATCACACGATTGCAAACCCATTTTTTGGATGCTTTCGGGTGGGAACTCGTCCCGATACCGCCACCACACAGATGTGTGGGCTGCAATGTCTTTATTCTAAAGATATGCATATTTCCCTCTCGAGAAGCATGAACCCTCCAATTGCAGTCTGTCTTGGCACATCTAGCTGTCACCCTTTTTCTGTCATTTTTTATGAAGGTGAAATCAAACTTCCTTTTGATAGCAAGGTCACGAAGCGCATTCCTGAAGTGTTCCACATTTTGAAATCGTTGTCCGATACTGAGCACTGCAATCTCGTGAGTTTGAGAAGAACCCTCAATGTTTAAGGACATGCTCTCGGCTAGAGGATCCCTGTTGATTGATAAGAGACTCTAAGTGAGATGGTACTAAACAGAAGAACAAAATACTAAACAGTTAAGTCGGATTTTAAACACTTACAGAGGATACTAAAGGGATAACCATAATACTAAAGCGTTTGAGTCTATACTAAAGAGATAAGATCAATTCTAAAGACTTTAAGAAATTCGTAAAGTCCTACGTGTTTGTATTACACGGTTACGGGAAAATAATAAACACATACTAACAAAGAAAGTAACTTACGTTGGAAACGAAGACCCGCAGTCGTCGGATACAGTCACTTCACCTGTGTCCACAATAAGGTCGACCATATTTTTGTTGAACGAGTGAAAAATGTTGCACATACGCACAAAGTCCAGAGAATTGTCAATTGGACAAGTTGTTCGACGATCGTCTGGTGCTATATAATGCACTCTCACGCCAGAGGGGTCAAGGTCCCACCGTTCACATATATCACCTATTACATCGACTCCCAACAAGAGAGCACCGTGAGCTCCAAGGCTAGACCTTCTCCCCCATATCAAGGCTGACGGCAAAAATGGTTTCCATCAAAATCCTGCAACAAGAACGTTGTTGCAAAAGCAAAAGAATTATACTACGCACGCTATGAAACCACGTCTGGGAAATCTATTACCTTTGCAGTTTCTCGTTGAAAGAGTCTCCTGTTGCCGCTGCAGACTCACTACGTCGTAGCTTCTCTACAAGACTAAAACCCAAATACAAGCTCTCTGCAAAAGAACAAGAGAAAGGAGACGAAGAGAAGGAGAAGAAGAGGACTGACTTGCTTCTGCAGCAAGAATGAAAGTACACAGCATGGTCTGAAAACCAAAAAGCTCACGCACCGCTCCCTGTCATGTCAGCCAAAAGGTGGTTTTTGGGGGGAAATGGGAGGGGTATTTTCGGGTTTTTTCCTTAAAGTAACGGGGCTGTCTCACGGCAGGGACTAAAAAGTCAGAAGTTTAGAAAGGAGGGACTGAATAGTATAGTTTTTGGTCAGAGGGACTGAAAAGTCAGAAAGTGAACAGTCAGGGACTCTACAGTAATTTTCCCATAAATAAATCAATCAATGAAGAACCTACTCTTTGGCAGTTTCACTGAAAAATTATTTAGAATTCTTTAATAATAAAAAAAAGAGAACAAAAGTATTCCTGGATGACTCTTTGCACACAAAAAGCGCAAGTTCATGTCGTTTTTTTTTTAATTATTAAAGTGAATAAATCATTTTTTTATTCAATATTTAAAAAAAGTTAGTACATTGGCGCTCGAAATTGAGCTGCCCCAAATTGTTCCCCTATTCGAAGTTCCCTAGGATTCCCAATCACAATTATATTGTGCTGATGGTAGTCCCCTCCTGTAGAGTCAACCGCAGAAAGTCCTCTTCGAAGTCGTCCTCATTGGTTGGCGCTTGAGGTTGACTTGCATGAATATGGAGGACAGAGAGCTTTGGGCGATGGCCATTAGCGGGCCTAACTTCTGCTTCATGTCGGCGTTGTCACTATCGATCCAAGATAGCAAGAGGCAAGCTCATGTCTTATTTGGGAGTTTGTCCAGCTTTCTCTGCTGACTCAAACAACTCCATTGATGCTCTTCTTCTACCCTCCTGAATCTCATGAATACCAACCCAACCCTCACTCTCTGTTCCTCTCTGAACACTAACAAGCTCCATAACCAAAACAATGGCTTCTTCTCTTATTTCTTCTTCTACTTTCCTTCACCTGCTCATCATCTTCATTCTCTTTACTCATTCATTAATGGCTACAAAAGGGCTTAGATTCAAAGGTACATGAATATCTATCTTTCCACATCAATTTCGATGTATAACCAAATGGTGCACTTACTCAAGATTTTAAGTTTTGATTTGCTTCAGATCTTTGAGACAGCCCGCGTAACAAGTAGGTTTCAATTGCAAGCTCTCCTCTCTTTATGATTCTTTAGTCAAGTCTAGTTTTGACACCTCTAATCTGGCTGTCTTTTGATATCCAGGTAAACAAAGAAGTCAGTGCAAAGCCACCAAGGGTTGATTTGCATGAAGTACCATCAGGGCCAAACCCTGCTACCAACCATGTCATAGTCAGTGTTAGTGCAACCGCACTAGGATGGCATCCTTTGACACAACACGTTAACATGGTCAATGTCCGTAGATGACTTGGAGACCATGTCAAGTTGCAGCCCAAGGAGATGCTGATTCGGGTTAAGCTAATGTGAAGATCAGGCGGATCAATGATAAAGGCCGATTGGAAAGATGCTGTTGATTGAAGATCACATGCACATTGGAGACTCCATGCGAGATTACATGCATGCGGATTATGAGGCTTCATGCAAACAGCTATCTGATGGAGATTTGTCATGCATAAGATTTGCATGCTAATCGGCTACAAAATCTCAGCTGAGTTAGTGATTAGAAGCCTAAAATGCAACTGTTTGGAAGCCAGATTTGGCGTATGAAGAGTGATTTGCTACATTGAAGCCAAATCAAGGCCATATATATTTGGTAAGCAAATATGGTGGATCTAGACAGGCCAAACCAGTTTTGGAAGATGATTGGTGGAGCCAATCAACAGCTCAACCTTGCATGTAGATGAAGGTTGATTGATGGAGTCTGCTTATGGTGGAGTGCGGCCGCTGAAGGAGAATGCGCGACGGAGAGGTGGATCGGCTAGTTAGTTGCGTCGGGATCGGGAGGATCCGGCGTAGTAGACTCGGGACTCAACCAGGAGGGTTGGAGGTGCGTCGAAGTCGAAGAGGTGCAATGGATACTGTAGCCTTGGTCAAGTTCGTCAGCCGGATCATGTTGCAACTCAGGTTACAACTAAAGTTGCAATGACCCGTAATTGGAAGGAGTCCAATTTGGCAAGTCAGCGGAGAAACTAAAGGGTGGAGGTCAGGCCGTGATGGCGTGAAGGCGTGAGACGTCTATATAAGACCAGGACTCTGAGGATTAGGGTGTGCCGACTAGAGTAGTCCCTTGAGAGAAGGGTGATAGTGGACACTTGTAATCAAGGAATGGAGGTGCTTATGTGTGAGAGAGTGTGACTCTTGTACTCCTGTTTTCTCTACACCTTTAGTGATTGTCTTCTCCGGGCATGGCCCCCCAGATGTAGGCATTGTTGCCGAACTGGGTTACCAACTCTCTTGTCTCTTTGTTGTCTTATGTGTTTATCATTGAGTGTGTGAGTGCCACTAAAATCTTCAGTGAGCAGAGTGTTATACCTGAGTTATAACACAAGTTACGACAAGAAGACGACCCGTCCAGAACTTTCAGTCAATGATGGAAAGAACAGTAGACAAGCGAGTCCATGATGGATATTTAATTTCTTTTCACTGGTATAAGAAATTTAAATGCCTAACAATCCATTTCCATGTCCTTCATAGCTTCTTCACATTCCTTTAAACCAGGAGTTTGTTAAAGTAAATGAATGGTCATAGAATGTCACAAATTACAACATATTATTATACTACAAGATAAAATTTGAACAGTAATAGTAGCATGATACCAATGCAGAATTTTGTTATGAAATACTCTCCTGTTATTATTTTATTTTATTTTTTTGGTAATATGAGCGGCAAGCCGCTAAAAAACCAAGGGCGTGCACAAGCCTCTGTGGAGCAAATATGAGGGCAGGGCCCACACACATGTAGGTGCTAGGACCACCTGTCACAACCATTGCTCAGACTCCTAGAAATATGCCTTCACCCGTAAATCAAACCTGAGATTTCTTGGTCATTGGAATTCTTACGGGGACCGAGATATCAATAGACCACTTGGTCATTGGTTCCTATTACTTTAGATTCATAAACATTGAAATAAGGATTATATTTGAAAGGATAAGACAGATATGGAGTTAGAACAAGATTGAATTGAATGATACTGTTTACATTTTGCAGGTAGAAAGGTAAGAAGTATGAAACAAGAACATAACTAGGGAATGGATTGAAATGTAGTCTTACTACTCAAAGAAGTGATATGCTAAGCAACAAGAATGCTCACTGACTAGTAGGATAAGCTCAAGTGCGCAGGACACATCTTCCTTTGAGACAGAAATCCCATTGAATGTATAATTTACAAGCAGAGTAGCTTTAATTTGCCTCTACTATATGAGAAATGGTTGTTACTGCAAGAATTTTTATGCAGTGATGTATAGAAATGATAAGTATGCAAAAATACAGTCCTCAATTTAAAAACATGCTTTAAGAAGATTGACACTAAATTTTCATTTGTTTACATTACATGATTTGAGGCCAAAGCAGGCTATCAATCAATTTAGGCTACTGCTTTAACAAGGAAAACAGAGCACCAAGAAACAATTACCATTTTGCTCAAGTACCTTCTTGTTTCATTTCAGACCAGAGACCAATCGAGAAGGATGGGATGACAAAGGATTTTGTAAGTTCATTGTGCAAACATACGTATATATTTAATTCAATAGCAACAACCAAGCCTTATTCCCATACTAGATGGGGTTGACCATATGAATTCTGTCTTAGTATCCCTCTGTGAAAGACAAGATTCAGCTCAATTGGGGGTCTACGATGCATATATCCAAATCATCTTAAACACTCTTCTCTTAGTTTATCTTCGATTTATGCAATATATATATAATTCATATTGAAAAAATACCCCAAGTAAAATCAAAACGAGAAAGCAATACTTATTGTCAAAGCTCAAGAATGGATAGGAAAGAGATAGGTTCAATATAATGTCAACCGCACTTACCGGGAAGGAAATGAAATTTCAACCAGCAAGAGAGCACAAAAAGTTTCCAGGATGAGCATTTCTTGAGATTTTATCAAATTTCTTCCAAAGAAAGCACAACTAAACAGTAAACAAACAGCACAACAGGTAACAACAAGCAAAAGGTCTATATTTATGAAAAAAATTTCTAGAAATTCGGTTTTTTTTAATAGAATCATTAAAAATACAAATTATGAAAATAATGAAAAAAATAATTAATGAATTGACTTAACTATTACTGCAAAATAATTTAATATGGTAGAGAATTTGATTGAAATAAAAGTTCAAACCAAAATAATAATAATAAAAAACTCTTCAAAATTTGTATTAAAGCAGGCACAGATGCCTCTGAACATTGAAAATTGCAGAGATTTTAACAGGACGGATATTAGCATAAGTGGATAAACTTTTCTTTTATATATATATATATATATATATATATATATATATATATAGTGGATAAACTTTTCAAATACGAAAATGGATAGATAAACTATATACAGTCAGAGTTTAAACTGGTCAAACTTGATTAGGTTGGACCTAGCTCAAACTCCCCTTAAAATTATTTAGCTCAAGTTCCAGTTCAATTTGAACTCAAAATTAACTAAAATAAATGTATTTAAACTAAACTCAATTTTAATTTCAAAAAAATTAACTCAAAATTAAGAGCTCAATTATAATTTTAAAAAATTAAAACTCAAATCATGCTTGAAATTAAAACTTATTTATATATTAATATTTATAAATATTAATATTATATATTAATATATTAATATTAAATTCAAGTTTTCAAGGCCAAAACTCAATACTCAGATCATTTGACAGCCCTAATCATAGTAAATCAAGATTACTCTATCCCATTCTACTTAATCCGTTGGCCCACCCAGATTATAACTCCAAACCATGTTTCTACATCCTGGAACATCAAATATTCATAAGTGGAGCGTATGTTCAACTATTCATATAACAACATCATATAAAAGTTATACAGGAGAGCTCACTGCTCAATCTTCATTAGACATGCTCCTAATCTCACTTCCCTTGGCTTCCTTTAAGCGGTGGAAAACGGTGCCCATTCAATCCCCACACTAGCAGTTTGAATTTGATTACCCTTTTGTGTGCATATGCTGACTCAAGAGCATATGATCTCGCTTTCATTCATTCCTTATCAACACAATTATCTTCCAAGCATGTAGTGTCACAGCCCATTATCAATCTGTGCTTAATACAATCTTGATATGCCAAACTGCACAGGGCCTATTTTTCTGTGAGCACCAGCTGCTGCTGCTGCTGCAGCGGCGGCAATCCCGCTAAATGGTGATTTTGTCTGCAGTAGGTTGGCCTCAATTGGATCAGATCTGGTCATCCCTTCGTGATAGAAAGGCGAAGCTCTCATGTCAACAGCCATTTCTGGTGCAACCTTTGTGGGTAGGCTGTGATGAGTTGATTTTTGGCATTCCCTTTCAGATTCAATGTCATCGGCCTTGCTGGCAGTCCTGTGGTAACTGTAAGCAGGAGGAATTGTAGGGTGGGGAGGAAGGGCAGAATTCCTTATCAATCTTCTTGCTTCATAGGCATCCTTCATACTTCCATTGTCATGGGGCATTACAGGTCCCATAGCTTTCCCCGGCTTAGCTGAAAGGCCAAAACACTGTCACTAAGAGAACTGAAAGCCAGATGTAAGAAGAGAAATATGATGCAAGAAAAATATACCAATTGAAATCCCAGGATTTGCTTGCAACACAGTACTGGTGGCTGATGGATTTCTAGGTAACCTTTCTGCATCTCTAGGGTTCTTAATTGATTCATTCATGGCTTGCCTCTCTCTGCAAGAAGAAAAACTGGGTTGTGCCTTTGGAGGAATAATAGCAGACGAGTGAACCACAGTAGATCTACATCAGAAAATCAGATACAAGAAGTTAGAGACACTTGTATGCTGTAAACTAAAACATCCAAAATTGCAAAATTGGTTTGACCATAAATACACCATGGTTTATAATACAATACCAAAAACTAAAAATATGAAAAAAGGATGGTCGACAAATGAAATCTTAACCCATGATGAAGTAAAAGAAATGGGTGTCACTTGGGTATATGCACAAACGAAATATCAATCAAGAAAAACAATGGAAGAAACACAACTTTAGCCATTACACAAGTGAAGTCAACTGTTTTAGTGAAAATTCACAACATTTGGGCCACAAGGAGACAAGTTGTAAGTTATTATTTTTCAGAACCACTCGTCATATGGAGTTCTACACACAAGTAACAAGAGGTGCGCTAATCTGTCAGGAAGGAAGATCCAAACAGGTCCCAAATTTGGTTAAGAATCTTCATTCCTTTTCTCTTACTTGCTTATCAAAGTATAATTGGCCACCATGCAACATATATTCATAGTTTACTTTAGCAATGTCCTTGGCATACAAAATGATATCAGATATAAACTTCCATCCCATAGCCAAATCATCAGACCATCTACCATGAACTAACACACTTTTTTGAGAGACATTAATTCCTAGGTGGTAGATACAAATAATCAATCATTCACATAAAGCATTTTTCTTTTGTTTATCAGAAATAGTGTCTGCTATAGAATGATTTCTGCATTAAGAGGCACACTGGTTTCACTTCACTTATCTTCAGGAAAAAAAAGAACGGAATTCTTCTATTTGTTTTTTTTTGAAAGATGATTCACATAAAAGATTAGGCATAGAACAAGCTTCCATTAAGGGCCCACAATTCTTTACTTTCACAAAAAAAAAAAAAAGGAATATTATTCATGTATAAAAGTAACCATAAAATTTACTCTTCAACATTGATGTTTTAACTATCAGAATTTCTCTCTTTAAACACATTGAAGAAAAATTAATTAGCAATTATTATTGAAATGCATTTACAAAAAAAAATGTTGCATGTACAAGTTGGGCAAATTAACATTGTCTTAAATTAAAAAAAAAATGCATGAAAAGCGAAGATGAAATACACTACACATACTTCAATTCCTGGACATCTTTCCACATGCCTTTTCTAAAAATAAATAAGAAAATTACAAATCAATTTTTGAATTCAACGTCAAATATTAAGTCTTCTTTTTCTGTGGTTAATAGAGGCAGAGAAAGTCTATCTTACACTCCTTCGTCCTTTTTAAATAAGCTAGAATGGCATTATTGTAGTTAGCCAATGCATATATATCATCCTAGTTTTATTCACACAAACATGTTTTCTTTTTATAATTTTCATAATTTAACCAAATAAATGAATATGACAGCAGGATAGTAAAGCTTTTTCTAAGGTTGAATAAAGAGAGGCTGAGAAAAAGGTGAAGATAGCATTATAAGTGGTAGAGATTCTAAAGATAAATGATGCAGAAATCCATTCAAAAGGAAAATCAGACAAAATACCTAGGAAGAGAAACATGCTTCCTTTCTAATGGAACTACTGCCCCACTTTTACCACCACTTTCTTCAAGATGGGCAAATTGTTTCCTGAATTGATCAACCGCACTGCATGATATGTGGCATTGGATGTAAGTCATTGACATAAGCAATCTTGATATGAACATTTAAAAAAAAAGATGCATCAAGCAAATAGCTAAATAAAAACCTGGGATACAAGAAGTTAGTCCTCTCTGTTCCATTAGTGTAATCTTTAAGCAATTGAGGATGATATTCCAAAATCTCGTGGAAAATTAGCTCCTTGATGTCTTCCTTTGTTACTCTTCGTCGTTCAAACTCAAACTCCATCTTTGTAATTGGTTGGCATGATGGTTCTCTCTCCACTTTAGCCAGACCTTTAAAATAATGATCAGCTAATGCCTGAAACACCAGAAATGGCCAAAGCAACTTTGTCTCTTAATGTAATATCATTATAAATATACTGAATATATGCTTTAACAAGTAAAAAAATCTAAAATAAGTAATATAAGATGAAACAAACATGATTTGTTAAAGTTGCATACTTCCTCGGCGGTTGGCCTATCCTTTGGATCAAATGCTAAGAGCCTTTCCAAAAGTTTGATTGCCAATGGATCTGCATTTGGAAATTTCTGTGAAAATGGTATGGGCTGTTTTTTTCTCATGCTGCTCAAGTACCTTCTTGCTTTCTCATTTCGAACCTAACATTGATAAAAAAAAACAATTAAAAACCTATTTTCTAATTTTCCTTCCCAAACATAGTGAATTTTTCAATAATGAACATACCCGAGAAATAGTGTCCAATGAAGGTGTCCCAAGAAGATCAGTCATCAAATCTAACTGGTGAACCACATTTTTACCCGGAAATAATGGCTTTCCAGTCAGTACCTCCGCAAAAATGCAGCCTATGCTCCAGATATCAATAGCAGGAGTATACTACAAACCAGAAAGCATCACCAAGTGTCAAATTTCATATACACAGAAAAAAAAATTAAAAAAAAAATATTGTGAAAATAGGCCTCACAACAGATTTAACACAAGTACCTGTAAGGAAATGAAATTTCAGCTTGCAGGAGAGTTCAAAATCCTTCCTGAACAAGCATTTTTTAGATTACTACAACAGTTTCCTTATTTTATAACATGTCCTCCAAATCAAAGATAACTACTTAACCAACCAAAACTATCAAAATTAATGTAACAGCACAAAGGGTGTAAAATTTTGCATGCAATGAGAACTTGAACAATAGGAGAGGAATCCTAATTTTTGTGCATAAGACATTGGCTATACCAATCCTGCACAAATACTCATATCTGCTGCTTCAGAAGCATTCCCTCAGTATGCAAACAAACAAATAAAAGGAAAAGAATAGCCAAATACATCTCCAAAACCATTCTGACCAAATATGCAACGGCAAACCATAAGACAGGGAAGAAATGATATCAAGCCAAGGAGAAGTTGGCAGGAACCTCTACCATGTGGTTGGTAACAGTTGAATGCATATAGCATCATCACAGACTAGAAGATTGCATTTTAAAAGTTCTGGGAAGTCAGTATGCTATACCATTGTTCAAGGGGTTCTTAGGCCTTGTTTGTTTCATGGTTTGCCATGGTTTCGTAATGTATGGTATGGTTTACTTTCCTGTTTGTTTTCATTTCCATTTAGATGGTATAGTTTTCTATGGTTTTTTTTTATGGTTTCCCATGGTTTAAAAACTTCCATTTTTGATGGATTTTTCAAACCACCGATTTGGTGGTTTCTCATGGTTTTAATTTTTTTCTACCAAAAATATCGCTACCAATTTACTTCAGTCCTTTCTTCTACCCTAGCAAAATCAAAGAAAGTTATAATCTCCACAAAAAAGTCTTATCTTTTGTTAATTTTGTATATTAATTTTATTATAATTTTATCAATTTTAAATTAATGGTTAATAATTTGATATATATTTTGTAAGATTTTAATAAAAATTATTTATACTTTAGTTGAATTTAATTTTTGATCATAAATCATTGAATTTAATATGGTTTTTTGCAGGTGTACCCCTGAATAAAACATGATTGCATACATACTTCTAAATAATAAGTATAATTACGTATATACCCCTGGGGTTAATCAGATGAAAAACTGTCAATTAACAAACGGTAAACATGCGAAATAACCATTATACTCTTTACATATATACACTGAAAGTTTGTTTGACTGTAAATTTATAGATACCCCTTTTAAAAATATGAAATTTAAAATAACTAAGATATATAAAGAGAATTATTTTGGAAATTTTCCAACACTTAACTGAAGTTGTAACCATGGTTAAGATAATCTTATTAACTTCTATCATCGAAAACCTAACAATAGGGGCATATCCATAATTCAACCCGTTTTTCAAGGATATACAAGCAATTATTATTTTTTCATGTGTAAATATGCAATTATAAAACTTTGAAGGATATATAACCAATTTTTTCAATTTAACATGATTTCATATTAATTTGTGTTTGAGGGTATTCTGGTCATTTTATTATTTCTACAACCATACCATACCATCAAAACAAACACAAACAACTAATTAACCATACCATACTATATCATCTTTCCAAACATGATAAACAATACTTACAATACCATACCATACTATACTATACCATACCATACATTACGAAACCATAACAACCAATCATCCAAACAGGGCCTTAGGGACAAATATAGTGAGTATCATTTAAGTATGAGAAGATCATATGCCAAAGCATATCATAATATTCTGCCAAGCTCCAACCAAATGATCTCTACTTCCTATTTGATTGAAATGCAAGATGAAATTACTTTGAAATGAATGTGTACCTTAGAAAAAAAAGACCCACATAGCTCAGGTGCTCTATACCATCTTGTTGCAACATAGTCCTGAAAGAATCACTAGTGTATCAGTACACAGAACCATGTCAAAAGCATTTGAATGTGTAAGGAAAAAAAAAGAAAAAATAAATGTTTCTTGTTCATCTTCTTGACTTACAGTCCAAAATATTGTTGTGGGGGTGTCACTGAATGCAACTCTTGCTAACCCAAAATCACAAATTTTTAGCTTGCAGTTTGCATTAGCAAGTATGTTCTTTGGTTTTAGATCTCGATGGTACACATTAGCTGCAATTGACAAAGATCCAGTATCAACAGATGCTAATAAATTTCAACAGAGAATAACAAATAGTTTGGGTAAGTAAAACACAACATGAACTATGCCAAGTATCTTCAATGTCAAATATGTGACACATCAGAAAACTTTGAAGGTTGGAAGAAGCAACTGAAGGAACCATGGTAATGAAAATATAAAATGAATGGAGACCGGAAGCCCAAGCACAGAAGGAACCATGCATGAACCACTCATGTTTAAATGTCAGTAAGAAAAAATATAGAGAGCATATTTAAGTCAGTAAGGAAAAAAATAGAGAGAATACCAGACCTGAAATTTTTCCAATGCAAAACAAAGCTAAGGAATGCCTAACAAACACAGGGATAAGTAAGCCACATGCATACAACAAGTGTATAAGTATATAATTTGTCAAAAAGGTTGAATATGAAGACAGATAGTATGTACACATAGCAAAATATTGACTTATTTTATTCCACCACACTACACAACCTATTTGGAAATCAGAAAAAGTTAAGCACCTGTATGGATATATTTTAGTGCACGGAGCAGCTGATAAAGAAAAAACCGATAATGCTCTCCTGTCAAGTCATCATTAGCTTTTATGACTTGGTGAAGATCAGACTCCATGAGCTCAAACACAACAAAGATGTCTTTGAAATCTCGTCTTGATGGGGGTAACATGATGTGCTTGATCTCTACAATGTCAGGATGCCTTAAAAGCCTGAGAAGCTTTATCTCTCGGAGAATCCTAGCAGCGTCAGATATGTGTTCAAATATATCATGAATCTTCTTGATGGCCACTTTTTCTCCAGTCTGTGTATCAATAGCTGAGCACACAACTCCATAGCTTCCCTTTCCTATGACCTCCTGAATTTTATATCTATTAGCATCCCCATACTCAGTGAAGAAATCCTTTTCTGGTGAATTCTGCAAAATAACAATAAAATGTGTTCTGTCAAATTACCAAACCAAGTGCAAAACATCTAACGGTAGAAAACAGCACTCTGCATAACATATAAGACCACAGGTTTTCGGATAGCAAATTTAACCTTTACAAAAACAAAAGGGCAGCAGGAATATGCAGTACCAGCAGTAAATATTTCCATATGATATGCATTTTGGATCAAGATTGTAAGAATCATAGAAAAAATATAGGAAAAACATTTAGTCAATAGAAAATAACTGAATATCCAAATAAGCTTTATCACAATTCCTAAAAAGGGGGAAAATGTTGTACTTCAAACAAAAAATCTACCCCTGAAAAAAAAACCATTTTGATGTCAAGGTTTATTCCCTCTCAAAAATGAAGCTCCACCCAAACAAAAGTAGGCCCATTTGAGTCTATATCAAGCAGGCATCTGTCACCTCAACTCTCAGTAATGACAAGTTGAGTTCTATTGAAGTTATCATTCATTCAGTGATTCCACCGTATCAAATTATACATTACCTCTAAACTTGATTAATTGCAGATATATAAGCTTTCACTCACATAAATTAAAGGAAATTTTAAATTTTAAAGAGAGAATTACATATTAAAATTTTATTAGAGAATTACATGTAAAACAAAACCAATCTAGAAATTCACAGATCGTCTGGCAACGCCAAAAAACAAAGAACACGAATATCCTTTCTAAAACAAAAGCTCCTCGAAAATTCCTGGAGTTATGATATATATTCTGTTGTAGACAGACAGGATCTTGATCCAAAACCAAAATGGGATTCCCCGTAGAAACAACTTCGTACAAAATTAGTAAGCCAAAACAAAGAGATCAAGAATAAAACAACTAAACTCAAAGCAAAACAAAGAGAACCAGAAGGAAAACGATCTTTTTTTCTGAAAAAGTTCTATCTTGCATTCAAAGAGATCATAAAACAACCGATCAGGTTACTAATGAGATGCAGAACAAGCCAAAACAACCCTATTTCCAAATCACATAAAAAAACTACACAAAAGGAAGTTCACAGCCAGAAGGAATTCAAGACCTTCTTCCTCTGATCTTGCTGCATCTTTCTCCACAGATCCAAACACCCAAAGATCCGATCTTTTACCAGCTCCTCTCCCACCAAACGCACCCTCCCTCGATAACTCAAACCCCGGATCAGAACCCACAATAAACTAGCGCAAAAACAAACCAGATGAGATCGTTGCAGAAGAAATCAGCCGCATTTACCCCACCTACCCCTGCTCCGAATCAACAACACGTAGTCTCGCCCTCTCGTCTCCGTGAAACATAAAGATCGGACCAGAACCCTCATGCACTCCCCGGCCTTCCAATCACTCAACAAAACCCTAGCCTTTGCCTCCCCCAGCACCACGACCATAGAAACCTCACCAATTCCACCGTGCCTCACCTCCCCCACTAGTCAAAGAGATCAAACTGGCCAAGCCCTAACCCTCGAATTCTCGATCGATTTTGAAGAGAAGGGCACAAGGGAGAAGAGTCTTCGCCAGTTCGGCCTCGAACGGCAGGGTGTATTTAAAGGAGCCTTCAAAAAGGAGTATCGTATATTCGACAGTGGTAGTATATCGTAATTATGAGGATATTTGAGGGTGAAACCGGAGAGGTTCACGGATCCGTTGGATACTTTGCGTGTGGGCCCCGCGATCGAACCGACCGCGAGGATGCCGGTGCGGTGCGGTCAAGCATCCTCATTGTACGGTCACTTGAACACGTGTCCCCTTGTCGGTTGCGAATCTCAAAGACCATGTGTAGATTAAATAATTTGAATATAGCATACATCTTATTTTTTAAATTAAATTTTCCAAATTAGTTTCAATCCAAATATTTAGGAAAATAGAGCTGCCTACAAATATATTAGAAAATAATAAATAAATAAATAACATTATATGTGTTGATCATACTTTTTTCTAAAGATTAAGAAAAAAAAGTTAGTATATATATATTTTTTTGATAACGTGAATAAATCACATTCATTATAAATTGAAAAGGTTCCTAGTTGAACCACTAGTATAAGTATTTCTGGTTCGTAGTGAAACCAATAAGAAGAACAGACACTACAAAGACTTGCATGAGGACGTGGGTGTGTCAGTAACAAGCCCCTATTCACCAGGACCTGTCATAAATATCATATATTCTTGCCGTCAAAACATATATAAGTAGTAATCCTTCCATTATAATATTATATACTATATCAATAGATGCATGTGAAGCGGAATGGGGTTAACAGCATGAATGGAAAGTTAGTATATTTAATAATATGAAGTTCCTGCACTATTAAACACTACGTAATGGAAAATCCCAAATTGACATTCTTCATGAAAGATTTAATAAATAAAAATAAAAGTTTGAAAAATATTTGAAAATAAAATCATACAAAGAGTTATACATAAATATAACCATAATATATATATATATATATATATATATATATATATATATATATATATATATATATATATTTGGAACATTTAAAATAATACAAAGAGTTTTTTTTAAAATATGAATAAACTATTAAAAACATGCTAATTTGAACTTTCAATCTCTGAAAGAATAGACTAGTCAATTTTTTTAAAAAAAATTAATAATAATATAAAGAATTATACATAAATATTCATATAATAAATAAATAAATACATTTGAGACACTTGTATATATTTTGTCTTTTTTTATCCAATGTGGACCAAGAGAAAACATTCTAATTGGAAGTAGAATGTTCTTTAATAGGAGAAAGTTATACTATAAATACTTGAGTTTGAATAAGATGGGTTGTTGAATGCTATTTATTAAAATATATATATATTTTGTACTTTTAAGTATAAACAATAAGACACCTCACTAAACCCTAACCCTAATTTAAAAGGAAAAGGACTTCATACCCAAACTCAAAATAAAATCAATTTTATAGCATTGTACTTGATTGAAGAGGTTAGAGGGACAACCTCCCAAGTCAGAGTCTTATATATTATAATTTTTTTTAGAAAATATGATCAAATGAAAATCATTTTTATATTACACTGTAATTATATATTAATTTCCCTTTGCCATATGATTCAAACTCTTGCCCTTCTTTTGTTTTTATTAATGTATTCATCCAAGCATGAAAACATTAGGAAGCCACAATCATACCTAAGTTAAATGGATTTAACTAACATTAAATGCTAAAGTTATGGAGATAGTACAAAATTATGAGAAGCATTAAATGCATTTGATTAGCATTTGGATTGTTATACCATTAATTTTATCCATGTGACCTGCCCTACATGGCAATCTAACATCAATAATGCCATCAAATGATTGCTCTTATTATCAAGTGGTAAACAATACATAATACTACTTTCTTTTATTAAGGATTTCACTAGAGAGAAAGAGACATAGGAGAGCACCTTATTCTTTTCTTATTTGCTTTTTTTTTCCTTATTTATTTTATCTGTAAAATATACTGATTTGATTTGATGAAAAGTGTCATTTAAGTCCATTTTTAATAATTCCCTATAGGTCTCTACACTATGCATACACTATTTATCTTTTGAAAACACTCACCCAAAACCCTATTTACACTAAGTCCCTACCCAAGGACCCTAGGGGGATAAATAGTTACTATTGAGGGACCTATGGCAGCGTTTGGTTGGGGGTTATTCCACTTGGGGATAGGAATAAGTTTTGAAAATTTTCAAATTTTTTTGGAGAGAATTTTAAACTAAAGGTATTAATGATAAGATAGTGATGTGTCTACCATGTATTGGTGTGTTATATTTTTAAATCTTAGTTAAAGGTTTTGGCGGGAAAAACTTTTTTATGGAAAATTGTGTTGGGGATAACCCTTGGGGTTATCCCCCAACCAAACATGGCCAAAGGAATAAGTTTACTATTGAGGAATGAATAGTTATTTACCTATTTTTATTATTAATATATTCAAAGTATATAAATAACTACCATATCCTAGAGATCAAATATAGTGGATTAGGGGTATTTTAAGAAATATACAAACAAAACATTTTTATTTTTATAAATTTAAATTGTTTATGATAATATTCTTTTATGTAGTGATGGTTTATTTATATTTTAAAAATACATGAAAAGTTGAAGAAGAATACATCATAGTTTTATAATAAACAACGTGTTTGTATGAAAACTATTCGTGATATTGACTTCCTAACTTTTTTTAGTTTAATACAGCTCACGCATTGAAGAAGCTGAAACTGCTAGTGATGGAGTCTACAGTGAAACGGAGCTTGAGATTCACACACGAGGAGTCACCTCAACATTCCCCAAGGGCAGAATTTGAAGACACACAGGGTTAATGGGTCATCTGTATTCATTTGGGTCAGAACATATTTTATCTACTTTATAAAAAAAAATTCGTGAAAAAACAATACTAAAAGTAATTTCACTTGACTCAATTGCATGAATTTAAAAATCATAGATGGTGAGAGTTGGGAAAGCAAATGGTAGGCAAATCATAAGAAGCTCCACTTGGATGTCTCATGAGATGAGAAGGGCATCCCCTCATAGTGGCCTTTAATGGACTTTGATTTGATTCGTATGGTGGTGATGCATAGGTAACCACTCAAAGAAGCTAGACATCACCTTCAATTGCCAACTCATTCTCTCACTGTGGATAAGATCAAGTCAAGCCATACAAAAAGGCAAAAATGCATGCCTCTTCAACCCAACAAGCGAAGATATATATATATATATATAGACACACACAACCTGTAGCTTTTAATTAATCTTATTGGTCGGATTTCAAACTTTCTGAAAAAAAAAACTAAAATAGAAACCGATAGATCTAATTCAAATCATAAAAATTATCCTAATAATAAAGTATAGCATTAAGTCCTTTTCGGACCCTTCAC
The DNA here is from genome assembly GCA_026586065.1 of Dioscorea zingiberensis. Taxonomy (NCBI): domain Eukaryota; kingdom Viridiplantae; phylum Streptophyta; class Magnoliopsida; order Dioscoreales; family Dioscoreaceae; genus Dioscorea; species Dioscorea zingiberensis. The sequence continues at coordinate 54,559,758 of CM048818.1, read as the reverse complement.
ATAACGGGAGTTTTATAACACTAAATGTTTTTTTTATTAAGCCCATATTATTAGTCATGAAATATAGGTTTAGTGGAATTGATTCTCCACGATAAAATTGATGAAAAAGGTCTTCGAACTGAAGTATATAATTGCTTTTAAACCCTCTATGTCACTATGGTTAATGTTTTTATGTGATATATAATGTGGTGTGGATATTTTAGCTACCATGTCATGTCATATACCAAGTGCCACTTGTTCTTTTTTTTTTTGAAAAAAAAAATTATATTTGGTAGACTTATGTTGACATGACAACTTATTAGAAGCTTTTTTTTTTAAATAAAAATAAAAACATGTCATCACAAAAAAAAAAAAATATTTAAGTCTTTAATGACCATAATGTGTGATCATTTGCTTTAGTTCAAAGATTTTTTATTTATTTATAGTTCAAAAACTAGAGGTGCACTTAATACTAAAATTTATGCAATTTAATTATTTTTCAGGTTTGAAAATGATTAAAAATTAAACAATTATACCTATATGATGTTGAGATTTAACATCATAGACATCCAAATTGTAATTTCAAATGTTCACTTTGATTTAAAAAAAAAAAAAAAAACAATTTCACCCTTGTTTGAATCTTTCATGTTATTTTTTATAAGAATTACTTCATGCATGTTCAAAGTATCCAATTACAAGAAAAAATTATTTTAATAGAGTAGATCTCAGTTATAAGTTTAGTTTTGAATTTCAAATTTTAAATTTTAAGGTTTACACCATTACCGAAACCACCATGTTCCAAATCTCATTATCACACCAACGACATCCAAGTTTTTTGGTATTTCGAGAAATTGTTAAAATGTAGGGTTCTCCTACCAAGAACCCAGATCAATACCATTTTTGTAAGATTTAAGATAACGCTAAATGATGTTCTCGCTGACTAACATTGTGATCGAGTCAGCCACATGCGTGATATTCTCCTATGAACTAACACAAGATCGAATTGCTTCGTTTGTATACATCCTTGATTTCTCACTTAGGGGCGCTTGTCGCCTTTGTCAAAAAAAATTTAAAAAAGATTCTCATTATCACAACAATGTTCATAGAAAAGCACACATGGTTGGTGAAAGTTCATGATACCAAATAAGTTTTCTATCTATTTTTGCAATATCAAGATAAACAAAATATAGATGTAAATGAGACTCAAAGAAAGGCCTATCCTCAAAATAGAGTCTAGACAAGGCTGAAGTCATTTTCAATAACAAAAGGCAACCACATTCAATATATATAAGTTATTGAGGATGTTGTCCAATCTAAAAAGGGAAGCATAGAAAGAACCACCACATATACATAGATTGTGTTCCCATGGAATAATTGAAGGGTGATCTATTATAATAAGTCCCAAGTGGAAAATTGTGGTTCATAATGCACTTTATAAGATAAGTATTGGTCATATATGTGGGGCTTGTCCTAATGTTGACAAGACCTTCCTATGAGTTTTGGCCATGCATCTTGGACACTTCCTTTTTGTTCATCACATGACATGTTAAATGTGGAGCCCATACCATAAAACACACAGATAAATAAATAAAAGTGTGTTCATCCTTCAATCAAGAAAATAAAATCAAAATCAATTTTTGTTCCCATAAAAGTTCAAAAACTCAAATTACTTGTCTCAACATTGAAGTGATTAATTAGACATCAAAAATAATAAATAAGGGTGTGTTAATTAATAGTCAATAATGGATTTTGACAACTTAGAAATGTGACTCAGGAGTTCAGTTGTGATTTGTGGATAAAGATTAAAAAAAAAAATGAAAGTAATGAAAATTGTTTTTCAATATTTATAGAAATCATTTGAAATTCAAGCTTTATATATCCTTAGGAAAGAGGAGAATATTACTTGGCCATCCAAGAAAATTGCAGTTTAGAAACAATATTTTTTATTTCTAATATGTTGCTAATTCAGTTTTGAAACAAATTAGAAACGGGAAATTTTTGTTTTCAGAAAAGGTTTCTAAAATTTGAAAATAGAAAAGGAAAATATTTTATTGTAAATTCGTTTCTAAATTTAGAAACATATACATTCCGTTACAATTTTTTTTTTAAATTTAGAAACGGATTTGAAATAGACTTGTATCCATTTCAAAATTTGGAAACGGATTTGAAACAGAAAATATTATGTTTTAAATTTATTTTTAGTATTAGAAACATAAATGATTCTGTTTCAAATCAGTTTCTAAAGTTAAAATATATAAAAAAATAATTTGTTTTTAAAAATTATAACAAGTTTGCAAACTTCCAAAATTAGTATTTAGACTAAAACAAAGCCCATAAATTTCAAAATTCAATTCTACCAATTGGTCAATTATCCTTGATTATGTATACCTTTTAATGTTGATGCTATGGTTATTACTTATGATCATCTTGTAGGTATTATATATGACAGCTTTTAAATAGCTAACAATTTGAGTTGGAATATCTTAGACCTAAGGTCTATTCTAATTCCTACCAAATATATTTTAGTCCAAATGGCCTCCAACATTCTCCATGCTGTTTGAAAGAGACACGTTAAATGCATCTTAATATATGGACTAACCTTTTTATCTTCTCCATATTTAGAATATAATGGCTCGGTGACCATAGTGTTGGGAAACAGACACTGCTGAGAGCGTCGATCACCACGACCTGCACAACAATGCCCAAGCACAGCGGACAAGATTGTCAGAGAAGATGTACAACAAACACAGGACAAATCAAACAAGTAAGAACACATAAGATTTAACGTGGTTCGAAGCCTACATCCACGACCCACACCCACTTCAGTATATTCAGAGATTTCTCTATGGAGAAGAAGAAGAACAATAACTTAATTACAAAACCACTCACACACCTTCACCATAGATAAAGATCACCTTTTTATCTCTATGCCTTTTCTAAAGTACCTATGAAAAGGCATTAAAATAACATTACTTTAAGCTTTGCATTTACACATGGGCTCTTCATCCGAGCAGCAACTCTTCCTCTTCTTATCCGATGAAAAGAAAAAAAGCTTTCTTTTCTTGCTTTGAACGCTCAGCACGTTCGTTCCTCGATGAGCTCCAAGATCGGTATATCGGAAGATCGGAAGAACGCTCGTTCTTCGATAAGCTCTTGTTCTTCAGCAATGCTAGTTCCTCAACGACATTAGCTCGTTCATCGGCAAGCTCTCAAGGTTGAGCTCTCGTTACTCGGTAGGCTCCATTCTTTACAAACTCCCACTTGGAGACTGATGTGCTTCATCTTCATCTTCTTCTTCTGTATTCTCCCACTTGAGGTTGACAATTTGTAAGCCTCTACGTTTCAATCTGAATATGTATGGGTGTGGGTTAGTTGATCCTCTAGTGTAGAAGACCAACAGAAGTTGAGCATGCCCTTAACTTCTCCTTGGTGACAACCTTCGTCAACATGTCCGTCGGGTTGTCCTTGGTGTGGATCTTCTTCAAGTTCACTTTCTCTTCTACAAGCTCTCGAATGAAGTGATGATACTTGATGTCGATATGTTTGGTTCTTGAATGGAAAACTGAGTTCTTGGCAAGATAAATAGCACTCTAACTATCTGAATGCAACCAACATTCACCATGTTTCTTACCCAATTCTTTCAGGAATGCCTTCGACCAAATCAACACCTTGCAAGCCTTTGAGGCTGCAACATACTCTGCCTTAGTAGAAGATAAAGTGACCATCTTTTGGAGTTGTGACTGCCATTCTATTGCTTGATCACTCCCAAGAGTAAACACATAGCCTATGGTGCTCTTTCTAGAGTCCAAGTTTCCAGCCAAATCAGAATCCACATAACCTACAAGTCTTATGCTTGAACCACCAAAGCATAAACTCATTTGTGATGTACCTTTCAGGTACATGAGAATCCACTTTACTGCCTCCCAATGTTGTTTTCCAAGATTACTCATGTACCTAGCCACTACGCCCACTGAATGAGAGATATCTAGTCTGGTGCAGGTCATAGCATACATGAGAGAACCCACTACCGAGGCATAAGTAATGTTCTTCATTTCATCTTGCCCCTCTTGTGTGGTTGGGGCTTGTGCTTGAGAGAGTTTGAAATGTGATGCAAGAGAAGTGCCAACTGTCTCAGCACCTTTCATATTGTACCTTTGTAGTACCTTCTCAATGTACTCTGCCTGAGATAGCTTCAACACTCTCTTCTTTCTATCTCTAGTAATTAACATGCCAAGAATCTATCTTGATGGACCCAAGTCCTTCATTGAGAATTCCTGAGCCATTCTTCTCTTGAGATTCCCAATCTTAAACATGTCTGACCCTTCAACAAGCATATCATTGACATATAATAGTAGTATGATATAGGAGGTTTCAAAGTTCTTAAAGTAATAACAATGGTCTGATTGACACATGCAGAACCCAATTTCTTGTATGAACCCATCAAACTTTCTATACTACTGGCTTGAAGCTTGTTTCAAGCCATACAAACTCTTCCTTAGATTCATGTAGATCTCTTCCTCCAAATCACCATGAAGGAATGCAGTTTTTACATCTAACTGCCCAAGGTGGAGATCCTCCACTGCTACTATGCTCAAGACTGTTCGGATGGTTGCAATTTTCACTACTGGAGCAAATATTTCTGTGAAATCTACCCCATGCTTCTGTTCAAATCCCTTGACGACAAGTCTAGCTTTGTAACGAATGCTTCCATCGGCTTCTTCTTTCAACCTATAGATCCATTTGTTATGTAGAGTTTTCTTCCCCTTGGGCAAATGATCGTCAATTTCCAAGTTTTGTTTGAGGAAAATGAGTCCATCTCATCATCCATGGCACGCTCCCACTCAATAGATGAGTCTATGTGCTATGCCTCCTCAAAGCTTTCAGGCTCTTCACTATTTGTCAACAACAAGTAATTAAGGCTAGAGTCATATTTTGGATTTGGCTTAGGTGCTCTATTGCTCTTCCAACCAACAGGTATCTGCAGAGGAACTTCACTTGATTGTGGGACATCATCAACTTCTTGACTATCAACTCTATGACTATCAACTGATTGAGATGCTTCTTGGCTAGAATTGGATTCAATTTCAATGTCTTCACCTTCATTACTTGCACTTGCTTGTGCTCCAGAGGATTTGTTCACCTCAAAGTCTACAAACTGAGATAGTTCCTTCCCCTTTTGTAGATTTTGCCAGTCTTTATACAAATCTAATTCATTGAAGACGACATCGATGCTTCGAACCACCTTCTTGTGCTCTACATCCCATAGCTTATATCCATAACTGTTAGTTCCATAACCAATGAAATAGCACTTGCTTGATTTTGAGTCAATCTTCCCTTTATTTTCTGATTCAACATGTACATAACTTGCACATCCAAACACCCGTAAGAAGTCAAGCTTAACCTCCTTTCCTGTCCATGCCTCTTCGGGTAAACCACCATTTAGGGAGTAAGATGGAAATCGGTTGATCAAATATGCCGTTGTGTCTACGGCATAGGTCCAAAATGTTGTTGGCAGTCCTGCATGGAGTCTCATACTCCTAGCCTTCTCCAAGAGTGTTCTCTTCATTCGCTCTGCCACACCGTTTTGCCTTGGCTGTCTTACGGTTGTAGGGAGTCTTCTAATTCCATGTTTATTACAATAAGATTGAAACATTCTACTACAATACTCTCCTCCATTATCGGATTTCAAACATTTCAGCTTCAGTCCTGTCTCATTCTCGATAAGTATTTTCCATTTGACAAACAAATCAAACACATCAGATTTATTTCGACAATAATAAACCCAAAGCTTGAGAGATGCATCATCAATAAAAGTAACAAAGTAAAGAGCACCGCCGAGAAATCGTACCTGAGCTGGACCCTAAACATCCGTGTGTACCAGCTCCAAGCGTTCTGATTTACTTTCCTTAGCGGTCGTTTTGAAGGTAACCTTCTTCTACTTGCCCATAACACATTCTTCGCAGAAATCCAAGTTCACCTCCTTTAAGTCAGGAAGTTGTCCATTATTCATTAGAACTTGCGTCCCTTTTTTACTCATGTGACCCAACCTCTTATGCCACATTGCGGCATCAGCAATTGATGATGCCACCGATATAAAGTACTTGTCTTTGCATGAGAACAAATACAATATCCCCACTTTCTTCCTTTTGGCTACTATGAGAGAGCCCCTGCTCATACTCCATGTGTCACCTACAAACTTTGTAGCCACTCCAGTTACAGCCAATTGATCAACAGAGATCAAGTTCTTTGTTAGGCGAGGCATAAGTCTAACATCCTTCAACACAAATACTGAACTATTTTCTTGCAACAACTTAACATTTCCCTTACCAATCACATCACATGTATTGTTATTGCCAAGATGAACCTTTCCCAGATTTGCAGGAACATAATCTTCAAACAACTCCTTGTTATATGTAGCACGGAAAGATACACCAGAATTGACTATCCATGTACACATTAGTCTTCCATTGATAATATCATGCAATCAGATTTGTAGGTAAGGTTTACATCATTTTTACCTCCCTTTTCATTCTTAGGCGGGGCTTTACAATCTCGTTTCAAATGGTATGCCTAGCCACAATTCCAACAAGCCCCATTTCTCTTGCCACTACGAGACTTAGAACGTCCTCACTGGGATTTTCCACGATTGCCATGTTTCCTCTTTGTGATGATCTACCACGATCATCCATAGACAAGGCAGAGCTAGAGGAAATATCACCATCCTTCCTTCGAATCTCCTTCGCCAACATCTGTGGAGCCACATCCTCTATGAATTTTACACCAACTGCATCCAACTGATTGTTGAGTTTGTGAAACTCATTTAGATGATTGGTTACACTGTCATCCTTAGATATCTTTAGATCCATAAAGCTAGCTAGTCACTAGGTGTGCCTTGTGTGCCGAAGAACTTCCATGAGATCAAATAACTTCTTTGTTGTTTTCGCCTTTGAGATGTTCAAAGCGACAGTCGTAGAGATTGCAAGACGAACGACCCCTAGAGCCTTCCGATCAAGCAGCTTCCACTCCTCATCTGTGGAGTCTTGGTCCTTCTCACTGGTCATCGGGCGCCATAGGTCCTTCTGATACAGGTAGTCTTCGATATGCATTCTCCAGAATGCATAGTTCTCACCGTTGAACTTCTCGATCTTGTACAAGTTGATGTCAGTTATCTCTAATCCAACCAAAACCTTGATCTCTGATACCAGTTGTTGGGAAACAAACACCACTGAGAGCGTCGATCACCATGACCTGCACAACAATTCCCAACTACTGCGGACAGGATTGTCAGAGAAGACGTACAAAAAACAAAGGACAAAATCAAGCAAGTAAGAACACACAAGATTTAACGTGGTTCGACAACAAGACTACATCCACGACCCATACCCGCTTCAGTATATTCAGAGATTTCTCTGTGGAGAAAAAGAAGAACAGTAACTTAATTACAAAACCACTCACACACCTTCACCAAAGATAAAGATCACCTTTTTATCTCTATGCCTTTTTTAAAGTACCTATGAAACTGGTGCGCTGCAACAACAAGTGTACGGGTCGTAATCAAGTAATAATAGTGGACTCAAAGATCGGGTTATCGATCCTCAGAGAGATTGAAGTACTAATACCCACTACTCATCTACTATCTAGCCGATCCAAAAGTGAGTAATTATACTAAACTTAAACTAAGAAATTGTAGACACAAATAAGAGAGTCAATTGTTCTTGAGATCAAACAATCATAAAAGGGGGATGTTCGGATAATTGAATCCCCTTGGACTTATAAAAGATAGATGATACTCTCTATCTTGACACTTGGTTAATTCTTGGCCAAGGGTTCCTACGGTGCTTTCACTCTCTCTCTTGAGGCGAATTACTAATTCTAGTGCTCTTACCGATGATGTTCTAGGGAACCTAATTCTTGGAAGGATTATGAAAAGAATACATCTAAAGGGCTCGCTCTCCTTAATACCCGGGTTCCCGGTGTACTCACAATATTTTCTATTGGAGATGGTTTACACATGGGGAGGCATTACACTACAAGAAAACTGTAAAATAGCTAGGGAAAAATCCCTAGCTAAATTATATATTTTCGTCGCTAAATTAATTCCGCTAGGAAATAGCGAGAGAAAAAATTCCGTCGTTATTTCAACCCTAGCAAATATTTGGCGAGGAAGTGGGTGCTCGCCAAATATTAGCGAGGGATTAGCGAGAGACCTAATTTCTAGCCATTTAGCGAGAATACGATATTCCCTCGCTAGTACTCGCTAAACTCTCCTCGCAATATCCCTGTTTTTATGATAATTTGCTAGATTTCTGCGAGGGATAATACCCTATCCAATTAGCGAGGGAACATTTTCCGTAGCTAGTCCTCTCTAAACTCAGGTTTTCGATATCGCCCTTTTTGATGATTTGCTAGGAGTCAGCTAGTATTCAACGAGGGATACTGTTCTAGCCAATTAGCGAGGGAAAATATGTCCTCGCCAATCCCTAGCTAGATTCCCTCGCTGATTTTTTTTATTAGCGAGAGCTTAGCTAGAGATGTTATCTAGCTATTCAGCCAGGGCACATCTCTCTAGCTGATTTCTTAAAATATATTCTCTCGCTATTCCCTAGCTATTCCCTCGCTAATAATTACATTTGCCACTAATATATATTTTTATTTATCGGTCCACTGTAGAATAATTTTAAATACCACCTGTAAATTCACAATAGACAATCTTATCACCACCTGTAATACATGTATAATACACAGTGATTTATAAACACATTGATCTAATAAGATGTTATAATTAAGATGCACATCATAATATATAAACAATACATACAAAAAAACATTTGTTATAAGGTTCACATGACAATAGCCAAAATATATATACAAAGATACAAAATAAAACTACCAACAAGATCTAACTCGTCAAGCTCGATCAGACGGTGAGTGGTGGCTATCTAACATCTGTTGCATTTGTTGCTTGAACTGTCGCTGCATCTCTAGAAATCGTGCGTCAACAGATGCCTGCAGCCATCATCAGCAATGTATACTGCATTCTCCTGAGTCACAGATGCTCGAATCTCCTCTGTAAGAGATGCCCGCACCTCCTGAGTCACAGATGCACGAATATCCTCCTCGTAATGTATGCACGTACCTCCTCCTCAGAATGTATGTCAGATCTCCTCTCATGTGATGCTCGAATCTCCATCTCTCGCCGCTGCATCCTCTCATCAACCATCTCATCAACTCTTTGCTCTATGGATGAAATGGCAGCTTCCACCTGTTGGCTGACATTTCTAGCATTATGTAAGTTTGATGCACGACATGCTGAAGAAGATGCATCATCATAGTAGTAGCTTGCCAGTGACCCCAAACCAAACATCTTCTTCTTCTTTGGCCCACCCACGGCCTCACTATATAGGCTATTTTCGTCAACTATCTCCCCCGAACTGTTTCTCTCCTCCACCAAAGCAATGAATCGATTCTAAGAAAAGAATGTAATAATCCAATTAATAGGGAGTTAATGCACATTGTAAAAACCATGAAAAGATTCAACATGTGATATGGTATATCAAATCACAAGTATTCTATATCAAATCACAAGAAATCTTGATGATTAAACCAAGTGCTAAAGCATGATCAGAACCTCACATATATTTAAATAAACTTGATACTTGCCACTTCTTAGAAATTGTGTCTCTCTTCATTTTGTTCTCTTCCTTAGACTTTAGAACTTAGTGGTATTAAAAATCTAAAGAGGTGGATCTGAGATTCAAGCTTAGAGAAAAATCATTTTTTTAATGTATATTAATCCCTTATATAAACACTGTAATCTAGGCTAGCTAACATGTGATTCTTTCTCATTCATTTTATTATATGAAACTTGTCAATGATTAAACAGAATGCTTCTGTTTAATATCATGAGTTTGAATATCAATGCAAACATGGACTAGAGGCTGACTAAAAAAATATCAAGATGAATGGTGAGATGCAGCATTTGAGTGCACTGCAGTGAATATCTCTACTGTCTCTAAAGGAAAAACATGTATGAAAATCATACCACTGGTTTGGTTATCTAAATTCAACACCTTTGAAGTGGTTACATCAAATCTAATTTGAAGGAAATGAAATTCAGTAACATACCCATAATTATTATTTTCAACTGTTGTGACACAACCCATAAATACAAAGAATCAGGAGAAATTAAGAAGTCAACAACAAATCATACATGTAATACCAGAGCAAGAATAAAAACATAGATCTAATAGAAATTAGATTAAGCCGAAGATATATCAGTGTATCAGGTTTTAAATACTCTAATGGGAACCAAAATCATGAATATTGCAAAGGTAATTCAAAGAAAGAGTTTAATTCACACATAAAAGCAATCTCATTAAAAAGGAAAGCATAACAATCATGTCATCTTAGTTCTTAATCATAGGACAAAAGTTTGTTATGATGAATATTAAGGATAAAGATAATCAACATAACTCAATTTTTTTCCTAAATAATTTTTATTAATATTCATGAAGAGCCAAAATGAGAAGAAAAATACAAATTGGAATAGTATTATCCAATTTACTCCATTCTTTTTTGTACAAGGGCTAAAGTTAGTTTTTATCCCCCTAATTAAATATATAAAAAAAAGAAATAGTAACTCACATGAATAGTGCGTGCTTTGTCATTTGTAAATGTTTCACCATCCCCCTTCTTCGTGTGCGTTCGCCTAAAGACCTCAAAGGGTGTCGGAGGGCGGCTATATTGTTGCTCCTAAATAACAACACCGATATAGGTCAACTGAATAAAATACACTCAAATAACAGTATACACAACTTAAGATGTGTTATAAAAATTTAACCTATATAAAAAAAACTTACCAATCTCTTCCCATGCTCAGAATGGGAGATGGAGCCTCCATTGTGTGTAGAGGGACACGGGCCATCATCAACTCCACCCCGTCTATTCTTTGCATTTTGCTGGGATATGCGCACAACTTCAGGTACCCTCCATGCCTCTTTCCACTTGGTCCACACAGATTCAGGAACATATACCGGTCGGTTGGTCTTAACCTTCAATTTGCAAATCATATCTCCATACCGTGTACATGCCTTTGTCATCCAAGCCTGCTTGACCAGGTGCTCTATTGGTAGATCCCAGTAAAAGAATTTCTGCATCGTAACAAATAATGTTTAATGATACAACTAAGTTCACACACAAGACAATCATAATTTGCTAATAGGAACTTAGGCTTACCTTGAACTCCTCAAAGTAAAATTCTTTGGTTGCATTTGAGACCGACACCCACCTAGCGCCCTCGTCATCAAATCTCTCTTGAAATATAGATCGAATTCGGCGAGAGCATTCGGCAGATGGAGTCAATCTGGAAAAAAAGAATGTGCATCAACAGGTATGCCAAACCAAATTGAAAAAAAATAAATATTTACTAACAAAGAAATAGTTTAATTTTTGTATACTCACATCCCGCGATCCACCGTGATCCACCTACGATTTCTGCCTAGAGGGTCAGCATGTATTGGTTGTTCATCCTCATTTACACTTGTTTGTGCTTGAGAATTACAATGTTGGGATAATCCAATATTCGGTGCATCCTCAGGCGGTATAGAAGGAACATTCGTTGAAGCCACTGATGAGACATGTACCGGACGCATCACCTCAGGTTGTTGTTGTTCTGGTGGTGTAATAGTAGGAAGACGTGGTGATGCATTCGTAGTGGGTGGTCGTGGATCATGTCTAGCACCTCGTCCCCTCCCCCCAACAATACGACTAGCTCCACCCCTAATGTCCCGTCCTCGCGCCATATCGACTAAACTGAAACAAAAAAAAATGAATGTTATTATTATTCATGAAACTCGTTATGAAATAGCACAAGCACATTGTTTGTTTCAAAGAAAGTATTGGAATAGGCCAAGAAATTAACTAGATGCAATAAAGTAACATAACAAACGTTGAATTTTGACAATACCTAGTTATTCATATAAAAGCTCGCTCACATTATCAACTGATTCCACTTGACAAAAGTTCATATTACACTATACTGTAACCATCTCATTTCAGCTCAATTTGGTCTTAAGATCAAGCAAATCCATCAAAGTGTACTCTTCTTTGTGTCGTCTTTCTTTCAAGATTAAACTTTTTGGAAAGTGAACTAACTCAACAACAATATTGTGAGAATTTCTTGATCTTTAGCACAAAAAATATTAAGGTAATAATCAACACAAATTGGCAACATTGCCTTCAATGTGGAAAGTCTTAAAAATCAACAGACAAGAGTGACAGGGGACCCAGAAGAAAAAAACCTACATCAGGCACAACATCTGAATAACTTCATCTGTCTGTAATACTAATAAGCAGGTAGTGAACTCTCATGATAAGGGCAAGCATCTGAATGGTAAACAGTAAACACTTTTAGATGCGAATGCCTCCTAAACGTTATTCTTAACAACAACCATCTTATTTACAAATACTTCAGTTCAGCACTTGTCACAGCTTGTGTCACCTAAGGATTAAGACTTGAATACTTTGTTTCAAAGAAACATTGCTCATATTTGAGGTTTCAGAGTTCTCTGAAGCTAAAAAATCTACATTGATCTCCAGATCTAAGCTCAGAAAATGAAGTGAAAGCTATTGAAGAATACTAAATTTCAGCCGAAAAAAAAAACTCTGAAATGCTAGTGGAGAAATACTAAGATATAATCCTTGGAAATATAATCTAGTGGAGAAATAAATTAAAACTATATCAATGATCATATAATTAATCTAATGTAGTTTGCCTTGGAAACACAAATACTTTGAAGAGGAGTATTGCATAAATCCTTCTAACATCTGATAAAAGTAAATTAGTTGCAATCAACCAAGTATCATCAAATTAAGAATAAATGAGAAAAAAATGTAAAGATACTAATACAATTGACGATTTAGAGGATTTTAATTATGATATAGAATTATTTTCAAGTTTAAGCTAGGTAGTCGGGTTGTCATGGAGTATACATCATTAGATGGACATAGATATTTTTTCATTGTTTCCTTTGCAAACTACATAAAAAAAATATATATATATACAAGTTTTACCTTTCGCAGAGATGCCTTAGACACCCTCCAGCAAAATCGATTTGAGCTAAACTTTGAATCACTGCTCTGCATGCAAAGAATAAAAACACTTAAAATAAGCAGTAAAGATGATGACTAGATTATAGTACAAGACTAGTGGATAAGCTTAATAGAAGTGATATTTGTAAAAGCAATTTCCCCTGATCAAAGATGAGGCACAACAAGTTGGCTATTTAATTTCATAGTATATAATAAATAGAAGTGATATTTATTATATACTAGATCATAGTATATAATAAAACATTTGTTGGTGATGGGTCTGCCATTCTCCCTGATGAATTGTAAGGCTGGTTGATTATTTGCTTGCCTAGTGAGATCTTAACCTGAGTGGAGGAATCAAAGGCAGCTCTCTCTTGGACAGCCCGTACTTGAGCGTTCAGATTACTTTCATCTACTCTTACAGCCGAAGCCAAAATTTTAGTCTTTGTCCTCTCCTTATAACGAGCCTGAATTAAACCAAGATTAAAACATGTTTTGTGCACATTTCAGAAAGGTCAGAAGCATGCAAGAATACTTGCCAAGGAAAGAAATTAAAAGTGACAAGAAAGATTCCACAATGAGAAAAAAAAATAATGTTCCTTCTGAAAATAGATGATAACACTAAATACAGCAGCTACATAGGCTATGTATTAAGCAGAACATACATGGTTCTGCAACTTCTAAGAACACCAGATTACCTAGAGCAACATTCTTATGAAATGTATATGTATATATATATATATATATATATATATATACATAACATGAAGGTGGGAGATGTTTTTGGGAGAATTAAATACAAAATGGCTAACTGAAAAGGATTTTTTGGGTTTTAAACCTTTTGACAAATCATGAACTTTGATCATGTAAATCTTGACCTAAATAAGCAGTACTACAATTACTGTGTTGATCCCACAAACAGGGAACTACAAGCTAGTAAATTTTTACATGCTATAGGCATTCTAAAAGGAGCAAAATCTGAAACTATGCAAGCCTAGTAAAGATGCCCATCACAACCATAAAAAGGAAACATGTCTAACTGTATCAGATAAAAAAAAATGGGACATTACACATGATTATGTCTGCCACAAAAAAGTTAAAGGAATCATCAAAGGTTATGAGAAAGGTTTATATGACAGATCACAAACACCTTCCTGACATAGAAACCTCTAAATACAACACAAATATAAAATTACAGTTTAATTAAAATATTGAAGTCATTAGAATTTTAAAAAAAAATTGGTTTAAATACAAAATTTATTAGTGATTTATATAAAGAAAAATAGATCTGGAGACCATATGAAAAGCTCCAGTTTATTACTCAACTGAATAGATATGAATTAGTTGCAAAAGTTCAAATTTCCAACCATCCTTCCAAGAAGTTTACAGATCAAAAGCAAAAAAAAAAAAAACAACTACCAGAACTCTGACTCAAGGAAAGCAAGGAAAGATATATACTATATTCCAAAAAGGCCACACTAAAAGCAAGCCATGATAATTCCTTAGGGTTTGCAAAAGAAAAAACAACTAACCAAAGCTTCTATGAATATCTCCTTCTTCCTTGGCTTCAAATTAAGATTTGAAGCACTGCTGCAAAACTTTTCCAGTAAAGACCACCTGCGATACAGAAATTATAAATAGATGTTTCAATGAACAAATAATTTGGGAAAGATTAATAAAGATATATGTTATTTTATGCTTCTAAACACAAGATGAATTAAAAGTTAAGAGATGAACTAAGGAAGCAAGTCTAGAGCATAACTGTCCAGTATTTGTTTCCTCTTCACCAACAACCAATATGTAATTGTACTGAGCTAGCTGAGCTTTTCTAACCTGTAAAGCAAACCAGAAGTAAATAGCACTGACCATATTGAATATTTTAAAAGTATAGAGTTCAAAATGAACCATACAAAGACCAAAATAAGATATAATCCACGTATGTAATAAATCATTTGTTGGTGATGGGTCTGTCATTTTCCCTGATGAATTGTATGGCTGGTTAATTATTTGCTTGCCTAGTGAGATCCTAACCTGAGTGGAGGAATCAATGGCAGCTCTCTCTTGGACAGCCTGTACTTGAGCGTTCAGATTACTTTCATCTGCTCTTACAGCCGAAGCCAAAATTTTCCTCTTTGTCCTCTCCTTATAATGAGCCTAAATTAAACCAAGATTAGAACATGTTTTGTACACATTTCAGAAAGGTCAAAAGCATGAAAGAATACGCCAAGGAAAGAAACAAAATGTGAGATACAAAATGGCTAACTGAAAAGGATTTTTTGGGTTTTAAACTGCCATGGAGAAAATGGTTTTATTCAAACAACAGAAAAAGCTTAAGAATACAGAATGAGACTTTTAGCAAATGTAATGATTTAAAAATGTAGACAACAAGGTATCCACGTAAGTGATGTACTGCACTCAGTTAAAAAAAAAAATTCTAAAACTGATATGATTAAGAATATGTTCAAATAAGCAATTACATCGAGCAATAACCATTAACTCACAATCCCAATATAACCGCCCATCAATCATAAAACTCTCTGAACAGAAACTCTTTAAAAAGAGCATTTTTATTAATCAATAATATCAGAAAATGTTAAGTGGCAACTTGAAAATTTGGAGACACTAAAGAATGCCAATATTTTTGTTCTAGTAACACAAACTTATCTTCTGGCATTTAAAATGCATAAACAGGATCATACATTGTGGTTTATTATATACTATGATCTAGTATATAATAAATATCACTTCTATTAAGCTTATCCAAAAAGGCCACACTAAAAACAAGAAAATTTGCTTTTATTTTCATACTAAATAAATGCCATCTCGAACTATGAGAAGGAAATTTCAAAGTTGTAAATGAAGACTTCCCTATGCTTTTTTCATGATTAAATGTATGTGCAAATATAACAATCCAGAGAATATAAGATCAAAAAGGAAGATTGGAACTTTAGAGGTTCACATGAAGGAGGAATGGCAGTGAATTCAAGAGTACATCACTTGAGAATACATGCTAATTAATTAGTCATGGAAAAAACAAAAAGCAAAAGAAAGAAACAGCTTCAGGTCTTCACAGTCATGCACGTGGTTCTTTTGATTCAAGTATATATGAACTTGTTGTTTTCATTCACTCAATCAAATGCTAATTATGATCAAAGTGGGAGAGAATTAAAATGGATGAAATGAAACTTAAAAAGCAAATAATTAAGTACACTCATTGATGAACAAACAATACATACAACCATTTTTCACTCAAGAACACACCAATAAATGTTAGATGATTGTTTTCCTTTCTCTCTCTCTCTCTCTCTCTCTCTCTCTCTCTCTCTCTCTCTCGACCATATAAAAATTACACCTTTTTGTGGTTTGAATGCTATGATTTTTCTTAATTATGTGTTTTTCATTACAATAGTGGTGGCATGATTTTATATTATTGGATTAGTTATCATGATGAACTTGTTTCTTTACACTAAATTATTTAATGCTAGAAAACATCCAATGTACTATCAACCTTTTCCATCCATTCTGTGTTTATAAACTAATAAACACAGGCTAAAAGCATGTTAAAGCATAATCAAATTTAAGGTAACATGCAAGGGATAAATGCAAAACCTATTCAGATCTCAATTGAGAGATTTATCAACTACCACTATGGAAGAGCTTTCCTTAAATTTTCACATGAATTATAATATTTTCCTTTCAAAGCAGTTGCTAAAATTTGTATGTGAGCTGGTAAAGTCAACCATCAAATAGTCTTACAATCACACTCTCTCTGTATCTACCAAACTCCCGTGACCAAAATCCAAATCTAGGGAGACTAGGGTTACCATGTCAACACATTTTACATTGTTCTCCAGGGCAAGGCTTCATTATAGATATTATCAATTTATAATTTAATTTTCTAAATCTCTGATTAACAAACAAGAGAGCTGTCTTCAACTATGTTAAACGTTCCAGTGAATTCCAGCTTAGTAGCCTTTGCAAGAGACTTACTAATCACCAACCAAACTTTTCTTGCCATCAAAGTAAGAAGATAACCTATATATATACGACTTTTTCAAGCCCTTGAAGCCACAAAAACAAGAAATAAATACTTATTGTGAGGAATCACAGCTTTCCTATGATAAAAAGAGGGAATTGAGGAATTTACCAACAAAAGCACAAATTTTATCAGGAATCAAGCCCTTCTTCCCCGAGAGGCTATGATTCGGATGAGAGGGTTGTTGCTGACAGAAGCTTGTGAAACAAGCCCTTCTCCTCGCTCTTGCGAGACGCTCTGCTTGATCTTCTCCTCCAAGGAAACTTCTAGGTCAATCGCTGGCGGGCAAGGGCGTGTATTGGCTCGGCGATGGCATTATTGGTCTATAGTGCTTGTTTTGGGGACATCGAGAGATGGAAAAAACTAGGGCTGGGATTTTCGGAAACAGAGATTGCGCGCGCCCATTAAAACTTAGGCGCCAAAATATCATTATTTTCCAAGGGATCATTGTCCATCGGTGGTGCCAAAATATTATAATTTAGCGAGGGCCAATATCCCTCGCTACTATTTTACTTGTTAATTTTCCTTGTTAATCATAATATGTTTTAAAAATTATATATCAACAAATTAGCGAGGAAAACTATCCCTAGCTAAATTATCAAAATTAGCTAGGGATTAATTCTCTCGCTAAATATCCACTCTCAAGTAAAATATTTATTATATCTGATTAGCGAGAGAAATACCCTAGCTAACGATCTGGGGACCCTCCCTACTTAGCTAGGCGTTACCTAGAACATATTCCCTCGCCAATGTCATATTATATATTCACAAAAATTCTATAAAACGAATCTAGCGAGGGAATTTTCCTAGCCAATTGGCTAGTACTTAGCTAGAGCTAATTCCCTCCCCAATGTTATGCAGATATCATAATATTAGCGAGGGAACATATTCTAGCTAATATGCTAGTAATTAGCTAGAGAATATTCTCTAACTAATTTCTTGTAATACATACAAATCTATAGTATTTAATTAGCGAGAGATTTTCTCTAGCTAATTAGATAGAGTTCTTTCTCTAGCTACATACATATAATATATATCATGAAATTGGCGAGGGAACAACTACTCGCCAATTTTATGGCATAAAAGAAATTATATCATGATATTAGCGAGAGACAATCCCTCGCTAATAGTCCTATCTAATTTCCTTGTTATACATATGAAATTTCCTGGGTTTGTAGTGAGTGCAAATTGCTGTATTTAGCGAGGGAATTATTCCTCGCTAATTTCACACTAATATGACAAAAAATGATATATCATAAATTAGCGAGGATTTTGATCTCTAGCTCAGTAGCTAGGGATTATTCCCTAGCTAAATATTAGCCAAAGTGCGCGCCAACATCTTCGCGCGCAACCTTTGCGACAGATGACTTATGACCTCGCTATTCTCTAGCTAAATACGATCTTCTTGGCGCCGGGGCTTTAGCAACAGACTATGTTTTCTCGCTAGTCTCTAGCTAAACGCATATCCCTCGCCAAGTTCTAGCTGAGTTGCAAGGAAATATTTCCCTCGCTAAATTTCCTAGCTATTTTACAGTTTTCTTGTAGTATTCGCTTCATCCCTCGTATAGACTATGAAAACCCCTCCGGGCTCTCACAACGTAGAGGGATTCACTTACATTAAAACATCCAATAGACTCATGAATTCAACCAAGCATTCAAGAATAAAAAAATAACATCAATTAAATCATGTCCAAGGGTTCATCAATCATCCAAGCACCTACAAAATTAGCCCTCCATGAAAGGAGAGCAACAATCCAATGCAAAAATAAAAACAATCAAAGAATCATAATGGAAGAGACTATTGGATTCACCGTTGATGGCTTCCTTAATTCCTCCTCAATGTCTTCCCCTCTTCTTGCTCCAATTGCTTGAAGATGAAAATCCCCAAGCCCTTTTCCAAGCTGCCTCCTCATCTTCTAAACCCTCATTAGTCGGCTTTTATACCTCTAGGCTTTTAGGGTGAGGTTTACCATTTTGTCCCTTTCTAGGTCTGCAGATTTGTTAGCGACTTACAATATACGGACCCATATAGCTTCCAGGTGCATCCATACGGCCATATATCAGACTGTATGGATGCCCTTATAGGCCATACGGGGTATTGTACGACCCCAAAGGAGATCACTTGTATGGGTCTCGATTCTCCAGGTCTATACGGACCGTATGGAACCCCGTATGCCGGTGTTCTTTCTCCCAAAATGCTTCATTTTGGCCTCAATTTCCCTCAAAAAGCTTCCTTTCTTCTGGGGTCTTGATATCTTGCCCTGTTTATCGAAATAAACATATTTTAAGTATTGGTGGGCCAAAAATTCTCACAATTACATGCAAAGCATACAAGAATATGGTATAAAATTATGCTCAAATGAACACCTATCATAAATAGTGCAAGTCCGTGCTGCCATAAATGCATGTAGACATTAAAATAACATTATTTTAAGCTTTGCATTTACATGGGCTCTTCATCCTAGCAGCAACTTTTCCTCTTCTTATCCGATGAAAAGGAAAAAGGCTTTCTCTTCTTGCTTTGAACGCTCAGCACGTTCGTTCCTCGGCGAGCTCCCAAGATCGGTATATCGAAAGATCGGTAGAACACTCGTTCTTTGGTAAGCTCTTGTTCTTCAGCAATGCTTGTTCCTCAACGACACTAGCTCGTTCCTCGGCAAGCTCTCAAGGTTGAGCTCTCGTTGCTCAGCAGGCTCCATTCTTCACACATAGCTACATAAAATTGCTCATTCTCAAGAATTATTTAATCTTATGGTGTGAAAAAATCAAACTAAATTGTTGTTGCTCGGTCTAAACTCATGTAGGTTGAGAAGATATGGAAGTCTCATGCATCTATAACTATCATTTATTGTGAAAATTGAAGTACACTACAAATAGATTGTGATAATTACTTTTTTTCATAAAGCAATGAAATATGTGAATATCATTTTGCTAGCCAATGTTTTGTTCTGTGAAAACCCTCAACTTTTCCCAAGGATTTGGTTTAACAAATAGGATTGTGAAAAACAAATGAACAAGAATAAGTAATTCTCTGAAAATATATAATTAAAAAAATTTTAATCTACCAATCACCAATATGCAATAGGACAATCAAAGTAAAATAAACAATGAAAAAAAATGTGAGAAAGAAACAAATTTATGTGGTTTAACAAATTGCCTATGTCCATGAATGGGGGTGCGAGGATCAATCCACTATAATCAATGCGCGATATAAGGTTATCGCCCCATATATCTCTTTCTCTCCACCACAAAGAGAACTCACGATCTAGAGTCTTATATATAACCGCCTAGAGATAACTCCTATTTTGATATGAATATGACTTAAACATCTATTTTCTAAATCAATCTTATCACTAATCATAATTAGTGTAGGACTCAAGCTGGTAAACCCAACGTAAATTCAGAGACAACTTTCAACAATTCTCCACCTTGGCAAAAATTCTTAGCTACAAAACTGCATGCATCCAAACAATCTTCTTGATTTGCAAGTGTGAACTGGTTCGCCAACTTATACCAATGTCTTCCAAAAGCTTCTTTAAAGCTTTAAAAGATGGATTAGATTGTTCAATTGGAGGAGTTTCAACCTCCTACAAAACCGAGTCTACATCTGAGCTCAGAACCATCTATTGCAATGGGAGAAGTCTCCATCTAAGACTTAACCCCCTCAAACTCTACCAGTTGTGGAGCTTCATTCTTTGTGCTTATATCGAATTTGTTCTAACCCTCAACTTGGTATTAAAGATGACTTTCTTTGAAGATCCCGAACCAAATGTCTCTGACATCTTCCCAATCAACAGATTACTATTCTTAATCTGTAAAGAAACCCTAGGTGTGAACCCGGAGCTCTGATACCACCTGTTGTGTAAAAACAGTCTGTTTTCGTCAAGGATTTGGTTCAACAAAGAGGATTGTGAAAAACAGATGAACAAGAACAAACAATTCTATAAAAATATGTAATTAACCAATCTCTAATCTACAAATCACCAATATATAATAGGGTAATCAAAGTAAAACAAACAATTGCAAGAAAGGAGATAGAGAGACAGACAGATTTACGTGGTTCGATAAGTTGCCTACGTCCACTATTATATATTATGTAAATATATTAATATTATCTAATAATAGATAGACGCTTTTGTACGGTGGTTTTTATAAAATATATTTTCTTATTATCCTTATATTTAAGGAGATAAAATAAACTTTTAAAAGACTAAAAGAGAGAGATGTGTTAGTAGCCGTTGTTCTGACACATCTCGAGAAACGAGAAGATGTGTCATTTCACATATTCAACTGATGGATAAAACGTCTTTTGATATCTTTTAAATAGAAGAGTACGAGAATGAAAGACATATACAGAAAGTCATCTCCTCTCTTATCTTCAAAATCTCCTTATTGTTTTTTGTTTTTCCATTGGCTGGTTCTGGTTAAGAAACATGATTGAATTGTAGCAGTTTTGTTTCTGATTGGGCATTATATCTCGGGGTTAGTATTTCCTAGAAATCATCTGCAATATTGTGGGGAAATAATTCTTCTAAAGAAATTTTCCTAGAAACGCCTTGCCTAATATCTTTGTTTTCTCATTTATTCAAAACATGTTTCACATCTTGATCTTTATCTTATCTACTTTTTAAATTTCAATCCAACTGTGTAGCAATGCGAGGATCAATCCACTATAATTAATGTGCGGTACAAGATTGTCTCCCCTAAATCTCTCATTCTCTTCACCATAAAGGAGAACTCACAATTTAGAGTCTTATTTATAATCGTCTAACAGATGACTCCTATTTAATATGAATAGGACTTAAATATCTATCTCTAAATCAATCACATCTCTAATCATAATTAGAGTATTACTCAAGCCGGTGAACTTGATGTGAATTTCACGTGAATTTGGAGACAACTTTCAACACGTTTGCTATGTGATATCTCGTGTCTTCATTCGGTTTCAATAGAAAATAACAAGCTAATTATCAAATCACTTGTATAGAAGCATATATTTTTCATTATTTAATTTCCAAACATATAATGGCATTTTACATTCATGGAGGCAATTTTCATTCTCATAAATTCTTAAAAAAAAAAATCTAGTTATTCACTATGATTCTAATTTCTCTAATCTTCTTTTATCTTACCCTTCCCATCTCTAATCTTCTTTTATCTTCTTTTTCTCTACTTGAACCTCTTAGAGAAGCACATAGACATGTGTGAGATGAATTAACGTACAGTTCACTATAAATATAGTTAAAACGTATGCATCCTAAGGTAATTAAGATGGATCTCATAATACCATCATGGAGGAGGAGTCTTATATATCCACGGGGGCAAGAATTAATATAACTATTAGTGTAAATCAATCTTCAAAACATTTTTTTGATTAATTAATTGTCAATTGACCAAAACCAAATATTACTTTTAAAGAGTTCAAACCAAAATTAATTAAAAATTATAATTCCTTGGTAATAATTATAAAAAATTTACTACTAATTAAACAAATATAGTCCCTTATGATTCTTTTATGTGAACTACTACCCTTTTATAACGAGTGATATTAATTTTATGAATACATAAATCAAAATGTGATAAATTTGATCAGATATATAGAACCAATAACATGCACAGTACTGGTGGCGGCAATTTACATATCTCTCATGAGTTGCATAATCCAAGAATGTTAATCCTAAAAAAATCATACTTAACAAAACAATAACAACAATAACCCAAAATGAAAAAAAAAAAAGAATAAAAAAGAAAAAATCAAAATGAAAAAAAAAGAAATAAAAAACATTAACCCCCCATCATCCACTTCTCCTTCTCCAAAGCATCAAGAAAGGTGGCAAGAGCTCTCATGGCACTCACCTGCTCCTTCAAAGCTTCAATGTAGTCTGCTGTCTCTTCAAACAAGCTCTCCATTTCCATGGCTTCTCCTCCAGGAACCAAACTCTGAAGGACCTTCACCCTCTTCTCTATCTCCACCACCTCATCACCACCTTCTTTTACTTCTTTGGCTTCACTGAAACCATGGCCATAGCCAATGCAACCACTCTTCCCATTCTTTCGGAGAAGACGGCGGTGAAGTGCACGGCTCCAATGGCGGCCTTTCGACGAAGCCGCGAGGCCTATCTCCGCCGCCATCTTGATCCTCCTTCCTCTCTCTAAGACTGTGTTTGTTTCAGTAGTACAGAGAGTTCTTTGTTTCTTTGAGTTAGGGTTGTTTCTCTCTAGCTCCATGGTTGAGAAGATGAAGAGGAAGAGAGGAGAGAGTTATAGAAACGTCAACTTGCCAGCAAGAATGGACCCAAATGAGGTTTTGTTTGCATGCATGGCTTGGCTCATCAGCTAGCTCCTGCTCATTTGTTTGGCTTCAATTAATTAGCTTATTTCTCTTCATGCATGTTAGGGTTAGCATGATGTGGGACAAAGGGAGAGAACCAAAGGAATTGGAAGGTTCTTTTGATTCATATATATGACTTGTTAATTAATGCCTTTTAGGGTTTAGGTGAAGGTTTCTTTTTTTTTTTCTTTTTTTAATCTTTTTTTTTCCCCGGCCCCCTCACTAGTCACCAGGCACTAGCTAGATGTTGATGACTTTCTTTAATTAGTCTTTAATCTCTTTAGTTTGTCTTCAATCTTTTATGTTAATCACTTATATAGTGTTCATCTATATTAATCACCATCTAGATTGTTTATAGTTTTATTTTTATTTTATTTTTAAATTTCAAAACACCACTTTTGTTTTTTGATTTTTTTTTTAAAGAGTGGATAAATCACGTTCATTTATTGATTGTTTTGCTAGGGTACATTGTGTAGATAGCAATTAGCTATTTACGATTTTCCAGGGTATCCCGGTACATGTGGGGTGCTCTTTCACCGGTTTGCTATGTGCCCTGAGTGACGTCTTTGAAGTCGTCTCCTTCCCTTGTCCCATCTATTAGGGCAACCTGGTCAAGGGTCAGACTCCTTTTGAGCATGGATTCCATCGGCCCAAGCTTTTTGGTGGCATTAATTTAGATCGAACCAAGAAAGCAGTAGAAATTTTATATTGCGGATAATTCCTGGACAAACACGACGTTTGTTGCGGAAGCATCGTTGATTTCTTTCAAGCCAGGTACTCCAGGTTATGGCAATGGTTGCCAAGTTCCATTCCATGCGCACATCTTTGTGGAGTCTTTTCCCTAAATTATGGTGACCCCAGATATCTTTTATGGAGAAGGGTTGTCCCTCGAGGTTGAAAAGTGAGCAGAAGTGTGCCATATTATGTGTCGAGTGGAGGGCATGTGGTAAAGAGGTGTTCAACTGTCTCTTCTGCTTCATTGCATAGGTAGCATGTGGTGTGAGTCTCATTCCACCATCGTTTGGCAGATTGTCCAGAGTGAGTAATTTGTTATCCCACGCTAACCAAGCAAACAATTTTATAAAGGTTTTTTTAAAAAAAGATTTAATTTGAAAAAAAATGAACAATTTCTCTGTTGTTCCTAGTTCCTTTGTATAAATAATAATAATATATCATTAATTTTTTATTTCCCCAGGGTTGTATACACAATTAGAATAATTTTGAGAGATATTGGTAAACATCAAATACATATCAAATTATTTGATCTTGTTACTTAGAGCAATTAATGAGTTTTATAATAACTTCTGTGTTCGTCATGTAGAGAGACAGAGAGAGTGAGAGATGGAGAGAGGGGGGAAGGCATGTGACATGTGAGGAAACATTGGAGAGGAGTTAAAAGGGATGTATATGAGAAATGCCGGCCTCCCACCCAACCTTCCAAATTCATTGTCTACAACTCCATGTGCCCACATCTCTCTAGCCACCTTCTCATCACAATCACAAGACTCACAACCATCTACTTTCTGAACCATTTTGCCTGCTGACATTTGCAACTCATCTAACTCTATTTTCATATTTAATTCCAATTTCTTTTCCCCGTTTGATTAGACTTTTTATATTTCCAAATTTACTCTTTTATATTTAATGTTTGATGATATTTAAATTATTCATAATAACAATATTGATGCAACTGTTTATCTTTTTTTTTGTTGGGATTGCAAACTTTAGTTTCACATTAGATAATTGAAAAAGAATGAAGGGACATATATAGATTGAACCATCCATAGTAATGAGTCATTTTGGATTAAATCTAAAAATAAAACCATAAGCATTATATGATTTTTCTCAAAGCTTATTGGTCTGGAATGTAGGGTGCTCCCGGTCCTATCACTCTTTTCTCTCTCTCAAATTTTTCCTTTATACTAAAAATTACATTTTTGCAGGATGATTTTTTTTTTTTTTTTGATTTTTTGAGAATTATAGATTCATTATTTAGTGTTATTTTTTTAAAAAAATAAAGAAAGTATTTATATTACAAGTAAAGCAAAACAAACCAGGCTATTATTTGTAAGCATCAGATCAGTAAGTACTGGAGAGTGAGAAGCGGGGCACATCAGTAGTAATTAATTACTCTTTAATAAGCCAAAGCCGGAGCTGGAGCCAAAGCCGAGCTTGGGACAAACAAACTTAGTAGAGGGTAGCCAGGTGAAAGGGCGGTTCTAAGCTGGTAAGCACATGCTACCACATGGAACACAACAACGGACTCTGCGCGTAACCATGTGCCGCGCCTTCCCTTTCACGCTGTCGCCGCGCCCACGCGCACAGCTAATCAGACCCTGCGAGCGCTCTCTCTCTCTCATACTCTCCTCATGTGCACCACCACCACACCACTGCCACTGCTCTCTTCCTTTTATATGCCCGCCCACCTCCGATTCCAAATTTAGTCCTGGAAGTAATTGGGAACTATTTATTTATTAAATAAATATGATAACTCTCTCTCTCTCTCATAATATCAGCCGTAAAAGCGAATAGCAAAGAATCCAGAATTTAATTACAGCGATATCTCAGAATCCCGTGCGTTGAAGTAATTCACGATGAAAGAAAACTTTGATTCTGAGTATAAATCTCGCCTATGAGAGGGAAGCGGTTTGGGAATGATTCAAGCCATGTAGCTCACCAAATTGACTCACCTCATTATTTTTATACGTATACGGTGAGGGAGTCAAAGGTGTTCATCACCTAAAACCACACCTATTGACAAGTCCTTTAAGAGATCTTTATGACTTATGTCAAAACAAAAAAAAAACAAAAAAAAAAAAAAACAAAACATGAGACGAAGATGGAGCAAGAGCAAAAACATCAAACTCAGCAAGAGAGGCAATGTGATACGTATTAACAATCAATTTTTATTAAGAGAATATTTCCCTCCAGCCCACTTGTAACAACAAGGCTGCAAATAAAATGTTACATTGTGTATTGATGATAACATGTAATTGAACATCATCATATTAAATGAGAATGACCTGTGTGTTTCCATTCTGCATTTTTTACGCTGCTGTAAACTTCCTTTTACCCACTTACACTAATACTTCTAGTCAATCCTTTCAAGATTGTACATCACCATTCCATTCCTCGGCGAGGATCTGAATTTGCTTGGAGGAAGGCATTGAAGGTTTTGGATTGCTAAATCGGCCTTCTCTTTTGCAAGATCTTGTGCTTTCTCTTTATACCGCGCATTTATGGATCAATTCTATTGCCTTCTCCAAAGAACCGTCTTGGTGAATTCAGAGTCGATGATGTCTCTCAGTTCGGGTTCCTTCTCGAGAGCAAAAATGACCGGGCGGTCAGGTTTCCCTTCACCAGGTCACTAGCAGCAGGCTTTCCTAGTTGTTCAGCTGATTGTGTGAAGTCCAGAATGTCATCGACAACCTGGAATGATAGACCGAGGTTCCTTCCATATTCATACATCTGATCACAAATGCTGCTGCTAACGCCACTAAATATAGCAGCAGCTTTTGTGCTTGCTGAAGTTAAGGATGCAGTTTTGTAGTAGCTCTTGAGCAAGTATTCTTCGAGTGTGATATCACTGTTGAAAAGGCCTGACGCTTGCTTGATTTCACCACTCGCAAAATCCTTGATGACCTGTATTGCATTCAAGTTAATGAGAAAGAAGATGTATAATATAGGCATCAGAAAGAACTAAAAAGTTCGATTCGGGAGGCCACCTGACTGATGAGTTTTATAACTTCAAGGTTTTCAAGGTTTGCTAGAAACCAGGAAGACTGTGCAAACATGAAGTCTCCTGCCAGAACTGCCACCCTTGTCCCGTAGAGTTGATGAATTGTTTCCTTTCCTGCGTCCATGAAAACAAATTGTGAATGGGACGACAAATTCCTATCCGGAATATACTCTCAATGGACATTGCTTAAGATGGAAATGCTGACAAGCAACAAGATATAAAATATAAAACAAAGATTGGACCATTATATATATATATATGGAAAATGTCATCACCGAGAAACTAGCATTTTGTTAGATTTCAACTTGATATGAGCATTCAAATTCTTGAACATACTTCACAAGTTCAATGGCTATCATGCCAAGCACACGGAAACTAAATTCTCCATAGCTTTACTTTGTGGAGTTTTCTATAGAGTAGAGACCCATCTCAGTTGTCACCACGTCTTTAGATAAAACAAAACTGACACTTGTAAGCTTGCCAAAAGGGCAGCCCGGTGCTACAAACCTCCCACTATGGGCGGGGTCTAGGGAAGGGTCAGACCACTTGTAAGATTGCCAAATACAAAAAATGAGGATCTAAGTTGGTAACAAACAGTCTCCTTGGCAGGCACCAAAGCATGTAGGTAAGGATAACTCGCTGTCTAACATATGAAGTTCCAAACAAGCAAGGATTTGTGTTGCAAAAGTTGATCACAGCCAACAGATGCCTTTATGTCTACTCAGTTTATAATAAAGCTATTAGAAGTTGGATACTTGGTTGCACTTAACCCAGCAGCTCAAAAAGAATATACCATCTCATCTCATATGAGAAATTCTTCAATCTGCCTACCAGATGTGGTTTCTACTTTCCACGAGGGATACTAATGTCCTAAGCACCATATAAGATGAGATTTGATGGATGTATATTCAATCAGAATTAATAATCAATTTCATGGCCCAGACAATTGAAGAACATCAGACAGCTCTTCAAGCTAGCAACAAAGGCCATGTAAAATAGCATATATACTTTTGGTCATCTTAACATGTCATCATTTAACATCTCAATGTAAATAAGAACAGCTAGATCCTATGAAAAAGACAAATGCAAGAGCTCTAAATTCTTTCGTGCAGGAGAGTGGGGGCATCTCCAATTATTGTCTACATCATAAAGCTACTTAGATGCTTAGAAATAAGCTCTGTGAATTGGTTGTCTAGGTTTGTTTTGCTTTGTTGAGTCTATTAACATGCTCCTTCATCCACTTGTCATAAAAAGGACTTCAAATCTAAGAATTCCATAGTTCAAAAGACAGGTGAAGGTCGAGAAAAACAAAGAACAAACCATCACAGAAACAATAATTTAAATGGTTAGGCCCAGAGCTCAAGTTCAAAAACAAGACAATCAAATGAAACTTTAGTAGAGGTGAAGCAGAATACTAGAATGGCAATGCCTTTTCAACATGTGTCTCACTTTGCTAGCAACTCTCTCAAAACTGGAATACAATCGCTCACAAACCCTAATCCCAATGTCCACATATATACTGTTGTATATAAAGATGTCTAGAAAGATGTATTGGCCTCCGGCCTAACCAATCCTTATGTTATTTGCAATGCCCATCCGAAGTTAATCCAGTGAATACAAGGCTCCACAACAACACAACTCTTCTAGTGTCTTATAGCAAAATACCTCATACCACCTTTATTGGTGTAAGCAAAGTGTCAAACCATGTGAGTTTTGGTCGTTCTTTTGATTTTGTCTTCTTGTTTTGCTTGCTTCACAAGTTCACATTTCCTAAATTTGACACCATGTAGGTCATGGAGAGGCACATGGACCATGATCAAGGAAAAGCTATAACTATAGGCATAGTACAGTGTCGCACATTATGAAAACTCATCAGAGCAGGCATGAAATCTTGCCCCTTGGATTTTGAGCAATTTACAGACCATGGTTGCTAAAATGAGTGCAATTTCAAAGGTTGAGTCCTGAGGACAAAGTGAGGGTGATCACCTTGTAACAAAGGAGTTTTTTTTTTTTTTTTTTTTTTTGAGAAATGCAAACAGGCCACTTTTCTTTTTCTTTTTTTAGGACCACCACATTTTCAACTCCTGACCTCTCACTTGGAGAGGAAGTGTCTCACCAACTCTTCTTGTGAGTTGGTTCAAAATAAATAAATAGTGTGAAACATCTCTGAATAAACCTTCCATGCCTCTTATGATTTCACAAGTGAAAACCCAAAACCATGATTTCATGTTCCCACCATTGCTCAATCTGTTCAATTTTCATAAAACTTTGTAAAGTCTTGCATATGAAACAAATTGTTGTGGAAGATAGAGAGGAGTATGCAATGTTTAATTGGGTAATGCACAACACTTCACTTCAATGACCATTAGATGGAGTTCCTATCAGTGGCGGATCTATATGTATTTTGTGGGGTCAGATGACCCCACAAAAATTTCCAAAACTTTTAAATATATATATACACATGTTATTTAAAATAGTAAATGACCACCATTATTTTGAAATCTTGGGTCAATAAGTTTCATCATCCGTCCAAGTTGTATTATAGATGATAATAATATGTTAAGAGACTTATTGTAGGAATTTTTGGTTTTCAAACTCTACATAATTGTAAAATATTGACCCCATATTATAAACTTCCTGACTCCACCACTGGGTCCTATGCTAGATTGATAAGAGTTCTGCTACCATTTTGTTGGGGTTCCCACGGTAGATCGATAAAGAGTTCAGCCACCATTTTGATTGGGTAGAAATAAATCTTATAATAAAGAATTTCAGACATGAATAATAGCTAGAAGCACAATATAACATATAAACTTGGCAAGAATAATTGTTATCAGCATGTGTAAATGATATTAAGAATAAAACAGTACCTACCAATTGAAATATGTACTCTTGCAGATAGTAACAAGGAAAGGTAATCAAGCAACTAGGCAAATATTTTTAATTTTTCAGTACATATCAAAAGAACAGAGCAGTAATTACATTGCAGACCGAGTCGGAAATAGAACCACAAGAAATCCTTATCTGGTTTCATTTATCAGAAATAATTGTAACACATTCAAATAGAAGAGATGTTAGCTCAAGACTATAAGCTAGAGGTTCCAAATTATCAATGGAAGCATCAATTTCCAATGAAGATATTATCAGCAGGTTTACAATGTCATAACAATTCAGCCACATATAAACATGGATCAATCTCACCAATTATCTCCCTTCTATATTTAATGAAAAAAGATGTTTGCTATGTAATGTGTCTAATAAAAGCATGTGGCTACTTTTCACTAAGAACTTTAATAGAAATTAAGGAATAAAAGATTTAATAATTTTATTAGAAAAGCAAGCTACCTCTTCGCATTCCACTATCGTCAAGCACATCATCATGCATCAAACTTGCAGTATGAATCATCTCAATGATCTCTGCTAATCGTTGATGTTGTGTAGTTAGCTCTCTGAAATTTAAATAGTAAACAAATGAGCCCCAATTTGCTTCTTTGTTTTTCAAATACATGTTCTGTTGAAAAAGAAACTTACTTCAAACCAGCAATTTGAGCTGTAGCCCTGGAAACTAGGAAAACTAAAGCTGGTCTTATCCTCTTTCCACCAGCACCAAATATATGTTCTGCTGCAGATATTAAAACGGGATTTTCTGCACCAACAATCTATTATAAGTTTGTCAGACACACAATCCATCCCATAAGCAGAAAAAATATTTAAAAGTAATCAACTATTTTAATGGAGCCAGAAATCTCAATAAAATAGCAATGATATAATAGATTGTATCCACTTCCCAATTCACACCTAACTTGCATGCTTTTAGAAGGACTGCCTCCAAATTTGATGGGTAACATAAGTCAGGTTTGATAAAGAAAAAGAAATATGCAGGCTTTCTAAAACTTTGTGGGTCATTTTGATTCTTGCCTACTTCAGACTAGACAGGATAAATTTTGGTATGAAATTAACTTGCATCTGTACACTACCTTGCATGCTTTTCAGAAGGACTACCTACAAATTTGATGGGTAACATAAGTCAGGATTGAAAAAAGAAAAAGAAATAGGTAGGCTATCTAAAACTTTGTTGGTCATTTTGGTTCTTGACTACTTCAGACTAGACCGGATAAATTTTGGTATGAAATGTATTTGCATCTGCACACTAGTCCATAACTTTCGCATACAATATTCAGTTAGTGAACCACAGGCCCAAAGAAAGACATGATAAATACGAATGACAAGGTACGAGGAAACATTACGTTATGCAAGTTTCATTGAGTTTGAGATCATTTGGGCCCAAGAAATTTTATCAAACCAATTTTTTCAATATTCGTTTTTAGTTGGTGGGGGTATTTTATCTTAATTTTGAGATTCTAAGGAAGTTCAAAGAGTTAAATTTGGCAGAGAAGGTGGGTTCTAATCTACCTATATTTTGATCATGTAGAATTTGAAATTTTTACAAAATTGAAATATATCAGGGTATATGCAATTAGAACCAAACTTTGACAAGAGAAGTTCTCATGCAACTTATAATAGGCTGGATCTTTCGCTTCTATAATGAGCCTCATGAACCATATATTTCATACTATGTTACAAGAGTAGAAAGAGTAGATTAAAACCCTACTCAAAGTTATTCAACATTAAAGTTTATGTCCTGTCCAAAAATTTCATATGTTTGAGTAAGAAGAAAGGGAGAAATTTCCCGTGGTTCACCCTCACAATGAAAACCCTACTTTAACTATGAATGTTCTCCAACTTGTACTTTTTAAAGTTTAAAATTAACAGCAGAATGCCTCAACTTCTTTGCATATTGTTCATTTTTTATTCCTAACACCCAACTAGTATTTCTGATGTAAATTTCCAAGTTCTATAAAGGACGAAGTATTTGCATCTCATATCAATTCAAGTATTTTCAGTTCCTTCAACAAAGTTAAAAACCTTGAACTCCCAACAACACATCTTCAGCATTCAACACTTGATATGTAAAATATTTAAGATAACATTTGATATTACCATCATAGAAGATTCATTTCTGTCAAAGGATTCTCTACAAAAGACAATATTTCATAATTATGTTGTTTAAATATTGTCAACATCCTATCTAAACACCTAATGTTCTTCAACTACACTCATTGTGAATCATGTAAGACAGAGAATTTCAAAACATCTAGTACCTATTGTGATGTGCTTTGTCACAAGTTTTAGCATGATCCATCCAAGCTACATCATCATCAAGAATAGTATTTCAATCTTATCACAATCCTACCTAAATGAACTCCTCACTTGTAAACATATAACATACTGTTCTGATATCAACACTGCAGTAACTTATCATATATTCTTTCCATTGCCAGAATCATCTGGATGCATCTTCACAACAACCATTACCGAAAGCATGTTCCACAGCTACCAATAACTCACATGGTGTGAAAAACTTCTATACTCACAAACACTTCTTCCCTCCTGGATTTACATTCACCGACTATTTGGTACCGTTGCTATACTCACTCAACCCTTATGCTTGCCCAACAAATTCTAACTTATGTTCTGTGATGCGTTTGTGCAATTACCATCCCATGACGAAAGGAACTGCGTTGGAAATGGGAAATACAAGCTCACCGATTTGAGATTGTTGTTCAGCATTTGCAAGTCCTCCGACACCACTTCCAACAATGATGACACCGAAATAGGAATTCTCCCAGGCTCTGAAGACTTAGGATTCACCACAGCCCCTGAACTCAGGACATCAACTACAAAACGCAAGAGAAACAAACATATCACTCAAACCACTGGCAAAACACACCACCACACCAAACCAAAGAACCAAACGCATAAAAATCCCATCTTTAAACAAACCTGGCTGCGTCTGCGCCGCTGAGATCCGGCAACGAACAGCTTGTCGGCGTCCGGACATCATCAACCTCTTGTAAGGCTTCAAACAACTCCAGTTCGAAGAGCAACTACAAAAGGCCATTTCCAGTCCCCTCTGCCCAAGATCCAAGCTTGGACTTGTCAAAGATAGCATCTTTCCACAAAATCCCAACTAACAAGTAACAAACACTGTTCACAGTCCTCAGAACAAAGAACACTCAGAGAAAGGCTGACACCGGTCGGAAGAAGAGCAATGGAGGTTGATAGTAGGTAGGGGTCGGAAGATTGGAGCTTGTGGTTAGTCAATGATTCACGGAGGTATGATTTGTACATTGGGCATGTGTACGGATGGTGGGAACTAGAAGGGAGGGGAGGAGAGGGGTGTGGGTTTTAAAGAGGGGAGAGAATTTCATGGGTGGATCCATGAGGTCCACATAAGCTTTTGTGAACTGGGACCTCCTTATCATTTGAGAGGCAGGGGAAGAGACCAAAAGCTTTTAAGTTGGGAGGTCTTCATAATGCCACCAAAGCTAATTTGTTTTGAGTTTCTATAAATTATTTGTATCTTTTGCTTTTTGATGGTTTTTATTTTGATAAATAGGAATAAATCACTTTTATTAAGATTAATAAAGAGTTTTTTTTTTTTTTTAACAAAAGCAAAGTATCAAAGAAGATACATAGGTAGCCTAATCACACTTGTGTTCTCTCTCTCTCTCTCTCTCTCTCTCTCTCTCTCTGTGTCCAAGGTCTTTATCATGCTGTTCTATTACGATGACTCTTCTTGTATAAATGCTACGCTTTATTAGACTAAACTCTTCATCTATTTTAGCTTGGCTTTCTTAGTTTCGTTTGCTGTATCAAACCAAAATAACAAAAAAAAAATTTAATATTATAATTTTTTTGAATAGACATATAATTTATCATTAAAACATATTCGGTTTCTTTTAAGCCAAAGAGACCGTATGTATGACCATTGTTATCAGTTTCCAACCCATACACATGTTTTGGTTGACCAACACAGGCCCCCATAAGTCGAAACAAGATTGGGCCATTACAAAACTAATTACATATAGCTTGTGCTCGTTAATGAAGTAGGAGATGTATGACGGATTCATCCTCATCTTCGCATAAATAGTACGTGGTGTGTCCCCCTCTTCACTGCCACATGACTAGGTTGTCTAGTGTGATGATTTATTGTTCCAAACTAGCCAAGCATTTGGTCCAGCATGACCACTTTCAAAAAGATCTAGGATTAGTACACTCATAATATCTCTCATCCACCGAGGAAGTCAGTAGAACGAAGCTTACCCCTGACCACTTGTTCAGTTGGGTTTTTTGGGGGGTGCATGGGGGGTTCGACTATTCGTGTTTGTTTGGTTGAGAGAGTGCCCTCATATCTCATTCTCCTAAATTTGGGTATTTTGGGAGTGATTTTTTATTTTTTATTTTTAAAAATATGAGATAAAAAGACATAGCTGCCCTTAATCTATTTGAAAAAAAGACATAAGTCCTTAATAAAAAAAACCCTTCACCCATTTTATTTAATTGAATAAACGGCATCTGAAATTATAGATTTTTTTTGTTTATATTTACTAACAACTTTAATAAATTTAATATTAATTAAAATTAAAATTAATAGTAAAACATAACTCATGTATTTATTGGTTTAATAATATAAAAATAAAAATGTGTGAAAATATTATCATTATTCATTTGATACTAAAATGGCAAATTGGTTAATGATCAAATACAACTACACTCTCACTCAAAAATAATGCTCCTCACTCATCTGTTGAACCAACATAATATTTTAGAGAAAACATTAAACCATTCGTAAGTTTCTAAAGGGTCGGGCTTTTGGAGGGATTTCCCTTGTATGATGATGCATCTTATCTCATCTCATTCATTATTATAAATTATTTTTTATCATGTGTCTAAGTGTGAGTGTGTCCCATATGTTCATTCATTATTACAGATTCTTTTTTATCATGCGTCTGAGTGTGTCCTTGATGTTTCAGGGTGCAAATAAAAAGCTTACAATTTTGTTTTGGAAAGCTTAAAAAACAAAACGAAAGCATTGTTTAACCAAGTTTATTTTTAGAAATGATAATCAGCAAAAACTGGAGTATTAAACTAAGAGTGTGATCAATAATAATAATTAAATTGGGAAAGAAAACTACATAATGCATAAGCATCCTTCAATGATTTTTGAGAAAGCTATATTAAGATCACATTCAGTATTTATCATTGTGAGAAAAAAAAAACTTGTGGAAATATAGGAGAGAGGATATTAGAAATTCATGGAGCTTCTCCTGATTGGAATCTCTCATCACTTTTATCAAATCTTCAGAAGTTGATAGTCTGATTACTATCTGTTTTTTGTTTTTTTTTTTCAGTTCACATAAATTAAATTTTTATAAATTTTGGTGGGAAAAAGAATAAAAGAGTGCAACCAACTGATTTTGATGTTATGTATTTTTTTTTTTTAAAAATGGATAAACCACATTTATTGATAATATTTGAGATATTATGGAAATTACACGGCTGTATGATTCACATAGATATGGGCATTAACTTACGGTGAGTGTGGCATCTGATGTGTAAGTGGTATGTAGATCTGCGGGTTATGCTTTGGTGACTCACTTGCGTATCCTTATACAGTAACTTAAGTGTTTGGTAGCGCCACATCTTCCCCTTCCTCGCTTGAAGTCACGCATTTGATGGGGGCGTTGAGTGGTCACACCTCCGCTTACCTCGTAATTTGAACTTACGTTTTCTTGGTTGTTTGGTTGATAGTAGTTAGAAGCAGGTGATGTGTTAATTATGCTTTCCATCTGTGAGAGAGTATCGGAAATCGATGACATGAATAAATTTTTTGAAAAAAAAAATTATTTATTTTGGAAGCATCTGTTGTTTCATTACATCGGTATTATGTATCTTTTCAATCAACTGATTTGATGTCATTCTCATGAAGTTTGCTGTTTATTCATTTGTTTGTGTTTTCATTCTTTCAATTTTTACACAATTAAATTAAAAAAAAGGACAGAAAATTAAGTTGTAGAAGCATCCAGCATTAACTTGAGAAGTTCCGTATCACAACATTATTTTATTTTTATTTTATCCTCAAATGGGAATTTTTGTGTAAGGGGTGGATCAGGTACCATTTGGAAGTCTGGTCAAAGAGCAGGTGAAGACCTAATTTAATTTGTCTCTTTATATGGAGACATCAAACCCTAATTAAAAGTAGGGTAATTAATTTAAAAAAGATTTTAAAAGTAAAAAAGGTTGCAAAATGAACCCTTATTGATAATATATATATATATATATATATATATACCGTTAGCGTGTTACAGTCTTGGTAGGTAACAAGCTCAAATAAATCGCCATCCTATTTAACATTTTAACCCACTTGCACACATTATTTTAAGAAGGAAATCCAACCAGCGAAATACGGATGGAAAGAACATCGAAAAATAAAGCTAGCATGTCAATTTTACCGTATAATTTGGGAACTTGTAGGGTCTTAAATGCTTAAAGGGGTGAAATTATGAACCGATAAGATTTCTATAAATTTTCACCCATTAAGATGAAGACCCTACAAGTTCCCAAATTGTATGAAATTTGACATTCTAACATATTTTTGATGTTCTTTCCATCCATAACGGTTGGAAATCCTTAAACACTGCATATTGGCCAAATGAAGCAACTTTTAAATGAATAGGTATTCCTAGTACTTATACAAATCTTTGGTATATATATATATATATATATACAAGTGATATGGTGCGGTCACAGATTTCTGCGGCCGGCCGCCATATCTCATGTGATATCGGCCCGGGCCCAAGGCCACCTGAGGCCCGGCCTGATCATGTAAAAATATGGCGGGCCGACCGCACCATATCAACCCCCGTATATATTTATAAAGAAGACATTCCAAATATTGATTTTGACCAAACCAACATTCTTTTTTTAAAGAAAATAAGAGCTATTAAGCTAATTAAAAGATACTAATACGCTCAGGGAGTTTCTCATAGTTCTCAAACAGGACTTCTCCCCTAAATCTTCTTGCTTCCTTGGCGAGGTAATCTTCTAGCGAGTTTTCCTCTCTTCCAATTTGTTGAATGTTCTAGTACTTAATATCTTCAATCATCCTTTTGCGCATTCATTTGTAACTTCAACTATCCTCCAATTACTCTCAAGTCTCCCTGTTCTCATTACCCGGCTATGAATTGATTGTTTGTTAAAATGGTTGCTCTCGGACTGTGCATCTGCTTCAGCTTCATTATCCTTTCTTTCAATGCATGGAGCTCTCCTTCAAAGGCTAATCTTGCTACTCTGGTCCCTGCCCTTGCTTTTAAAAAAAAAATTATTATCAAAATTTTAATACAAAAGTATCATTTATTGAAAATCTTTTAATAAACGCTCTTTACAATGGGATTTATATAGTTAATTTATATTTGCTATTTTAACAATAATCAACTCTTTTACCAAATACCAATTATTATGTAAGTGTGCTAAAATTTAATTTTCAAAACTATGGGGTAAAAAAATTGTTGATTTTTTCTACAAAAGTTGACAATTATAAAAAACACCCTCTTAAAAGCTAAGTAGCTATAATGTAAAAAGTTTTACAGCTAAAATGTTGTTTGGTTTGCTATGAAATGGATTTTACATGTAAAACTTTTTACATGTAGGGTTGATTTTTTAGTATTTCAACTTACAACAAATTTTGTTGTAAGTTGAAATGTTGCAAAACTTGTGCTTAAAATCACCCATTTTTTTCCCAAAGTCCGCATGACCTACATGCGACTTAGCTCGACCTCGCCCTCTCAAGATCCTCTAGTCTCCCTCCTCCGTCAAGCGACTCTGCTTCCCCTCCTCTCCTCCCGTCAACGTCCCTTTGCTCTATCAACGCCCTCTTCTTCCATCTCTCCTCCATTAAAGCCCTTTGCTCCCTCCTCTCGTAATCCTGTAGCCTTTGAGTCCCTTCTCTCCTACATGCTTGCTCTCTCCCTCGCCCGACCTATTCTCCTTCAACTCCCCTTATCCACGCCTACTACCATGTTGGTGACCTCGCTTGAGTGAAGAAGTTGTGATCGTGATCTCATCTTGAGCTCAGTTCCCAAACTTCTTTCTCTCATTTCGCCATGTGGAGGTAAAACACAAAACTTTCTTGCGCTTTTACTTTTTTTGTTTTATAATAAAATTGGGTTTTATGCCCTAATTGTGTTTACAGGTGTAAAAATCCAGGGAGTTGGAGAAGCGTAAAGAGAGATTGAGGTCTCGATTTTCCAGCTATTCTTGTTCGAAGGTTCGATCCCGTGGCTTTCTTGAAATTTATTAGAGATGGTAAAAATCAGATGCTCTCTAGGTTTATGTTGGGTGTAATAAGAATTAAGGTGTTGGTTTCTTAAAATACAATATAGTATTTGCTATCTATGTAGTAACTTAAATGGATGGAATTTATTGAAGAAAGAGATTGCATTTAATTTTAGGATAAACCTCTGTTATTGTAGAGGCTATGCCTTCTATAACTTAATGAAATATTAATTTCCCCTAAATATATTTGTTAATTGATCTCCCTAAGTTGAGGTGTAATTTTATTAAGATGAGGGAGTTGAATGCAAGACTCAGCGCTTATGAGATTTAAGTAGAGAGGGACCTGGTTATAAATATGGAGAAATGGGGGCTAAGTAGTGGCGTCGGGTAGGATAGCGATTATCCCGTGGTCTAGCCGGATCCAAGAACCACAAGGAAGAATAACGAAGAACCAAAAGAACCAGCGAAAAT
Source organism: Dioscorea zingiberensis (assembly GCA_026586065.1). Classification (NCBI taxonomy): domain Eukaryota; kingdom Viridiplantae; phylum Streptophyta; class Magnoliopsida; order Dioscoreales; family Dioscoreaceae; genus Dioscorea; species Dioscorea zingiberensis. Next base: position 54,520,935 of record CM048818.1, on the reverse strand, counting down.
ACTCTGAAATTCAGAAAAAAATATTATTACTCAAAATTCAATAATCCAAGACCAACTCACAAGCCGGGTTAAATAGTTTCAAAAGAATAACCTAGAAACCCTATCATCTTATCTAAACTTTCCAAAATTAGCAAATAATTATTCAAAACCTAAACTTATCTAAACTTAAATTTAAAACAAACCAAATTGTTATCCAAAATCCTAGATCAAACCCGACTCAAATCCTATCCTAATTTGATAAATAATTTAATACTAAAATTTGTAAAAATATCTAAATGGTGATATGCCAAGAAAATAATAGAATTTGAATTCGAAGATGACGCCCACCAAGTTAATCTGGGAGATCACGTGGTGCGCGCCGAAATGAGCTTTCCGGATTGGGTTCAAACGCGTGATTGTAGCCAAAGTTATGGCAAAACACTGAGCCACCCCCAAAATTGCACCCCAATTGCAACTAGGCTCGATCACTTCCCACACTTTATGTTGATCCGCCTACTATCATTGTCGACTTGATCTCTCTCGCTTGCATGAATTAAGCCACCCAGTTTGGTTGGAAAGAACTCGTCCTCGAGGTCAAAACAACGTCTTTAGAATAGTCTGAAGTCTTCAAGCTTTGTCCAATCTTTTGCTCGTAAGCGTCATAGATGGGCGAGATCTCCTCCTCATCATCATCTTAGATGAACGATATCTCATCCTCGTAATCATTGTAGATGGGCGAGATCTTCTGCTCATCATCGTCGTAGATGGGCGAGATCTCCTCCTCCTTATCATCATCGTCATAGATGGGCGAGATCTCCTCATCATCATCGTCGTAGATGGGTTGGCCAAACCCCTTCTGATCGCTACGATCATGGTGCTGGATTTCCTCAGCAGGAACCTACACATGACAACCACGATTGAAATCGATCGCCACCAGATGCCTTGATAATGTCGTGACTTGCCTCTGCAAATCCTTAATTATCAAACGTCGGGTTAACTCCGCAACTTGCCTCTAGAAATCCACAATCATTATCTCCTGCATGTCACAATCATGGTACTAGACCTCCTCGTTCGGAACCCTCCCATGACGACCACGACCACGACCTGCACCAGCCATTGAAGTTGATGACTCTCCCAGGAAGACGTTGAAGCATGATAATTAACCTAGCGTAGAAGGCGGAATAACAATTATCCTTTGCAAGCTGGATCCAAGACGTGGGGAAGAACAACGAAGAATCAAAAGAACAAAAAAAAAATACTCTAAAATTTAGGAAAATATTATTACTCAAAATTCAATAATCTAAGACCAACCCACAAGTCGGGTTAAATAGCTTCAAAAGAATAACCTAGAAACACTATCATATTATCTAAATTTGCCAAAATTAGCAAATAATTATTAAAAACCTAAACTTATCTAAACTTAAAATTTAAAACAAACCAAATAGTAATTCAAAATTCTAGATCAAACTGGACTCAAATCTTATCCTAATTTGATAAATAATTTTAATACTAAAATTAGCGAAATTTCTAAGCGGTGATATGCCGGAAAACAACAAAATTTGAATTTGAAGATGACTCCCACCGAAGTCGTTACGGTGACCACGTGAGTCTTGCGAAAACGAAGCTTTACAGTTGGGTTCAAACGAGTGATTCCAAGCATCAGTAGCCAAAGTTATGGGCAAAACTCAGAAGTCACCCCTCAAAAGCTGCTCCCTAATCGCCCAACTAAAGCTCAATCACTTCCCGCACTTTACGTTGATCCGCTAACTCGGTATTGTCTGACTTGATCTCTCCTGCATCAAATAGAAAGGGTGCACTCTCTTGGGTTTGAGTGGAAGAGGGCTCGTTCATAAATCCTGGAGAAAGCAGGGTCTAAACCACAATTATAAAGAACTCAGGGGTTCTTTATTAAAAATCCCAAGTGAGCCAAGCAATTGTTGGATGAACCGCTTGGACGGTTAGGATGGGAAATAAAAAGATTTGAGTTACCATCGTGCGAATAAGGGGATGACACGTGGATAGAGTATAACTATGAAGGAAGTGAAGACGCGTGAGAGGGTTGTTTATATAAAAAAATAAATAAATAAATAAATAAATAATAAATAAATGTCTCAAGGGCCAAAAAGAAATATTTCATGGCTCTAAATTTAAATGAAATATTTATTTTGAAATCAAATTATTTCAAAATAAAAAAAATATATATCCTGTCATATTTTAAGATAAATTTCCTAAGAAAAAAGCAGCATCCTCAGTGATCTTAAATCCCAAAATTGCTTAGAGAACATATACTCACGAGCAAACATAAATTCAAAATCGGCCCTTGCGAGCATTATCTAAAGAGGCAAACACAAGTCCCAAGATTGCCCCTGAGAACACATATCCCGAGGCAATCTAATAAAAATATAAATCCCAAGATAATCCCATGGGCACAAATCCCGAGACGAATACAAATCCCGAGGAGGGCCAGAAATACCAATCTCAAGGCAGAATTTATTTCAAAATTTAATTAATTTTTTTAAATAAATAAATCCTTGATCTTATCCTCGGGTTGATATTATCCTCACACGACTCAGTCGATCGTATAATCCGCCCCCGATCGCAAACTACTTAACAAATTGCTCATATAATAAAAAGAGGGGTTTAGTAGAAAGACATGAGGAAAAAAAAAGAAAAAAAAAATCAGAAAAAGGGGGCCCTGGCTCTTTCTCGCGCAGGGGCGCCAGCCGCCTGCTCACACTCCGCCTTCTCCTCCGACGCCGGTCGCCAGCCCCCGCCCGTGCTCCCCCGGCAGCAGCTCCGCTAGGCGCGCGCCGCGACTGCCCCAGCTCCGCCAGTCCGCCCCTTCTCCCCTGCCCGGCTGCCCCGAGCTCCGCCCGTTGCTCCACAGCCACGCCGCCCCAAGGCCTCCAGCCGCCGCCTCCCTGCCCAGCTCCGACCAGGCGCTCCGCCCCGCACGCCCAGCACCGCCAGGCGCTCCGCCCCGCACGCCACCAGCCAGCCCCCTTGCTGTCCGCCTTTGAAGCTCGCCGTCGCCACACTGGTGTTGTGATTCTGCCGCTGTTAAAGGCTGAAGTTGCGTTGCCGTGTCGAGCCGTTGCTGCGTGGCTGCTGTCGCACCTGCCGCTCCTTCGACAAGCCGCTGAAGCTGTTGGAGAAGGTCATCGTTTCTAAGCTGCTGGAGAATGTCGCCTCTGCTCCACCGTTGGTTTGCCCCAAGCTGCTGCCTTAGCTGATTGCTGCCACACTGTCGCTAATGTCGCCTTTGAAGCTGCTGCCATGAAGAAGAAAATGGTTGCTGTTTCAATACTGGTAGCTGATGTTGTTGTTCCAAGACTGGTTGCAAAGTGCCGAATTGCTATGGTTGCTGAGTTGCTGAATTGCTATGGTTGCCGATGGATGCTGCACACTGGTTGCTGATTATTAATGATGATGATGCCTTGATGTGTGGCTGCTGCAGAATTGGTGCAATAGAAGTTGCTACCGCCATCATGGAGATGAAAGAGTTGCTGCCATCGTAGAGATAAAAAAGTTGCTGCTATGGAGATGAAAGGGCTGCTACAATCTAATGAAGTAGAGCTATTCATTCACTGCTGCAGAAGTTGGGAGCTGCAAGCTGCTACTGATCCTAAAAAGGGCTTTTCAAAATGAAAAGGAAGATAAAAAGAAATTTGGAGTTGCCGTTATTAAGGCTTGATGATCGACTTCATTCTCGGTTATTATCAACCAAAGCAAAAGCTGGAGGGCTGTCACTACAAGAAGAAACTGTTGTTGCAGTCTTGGATATTGTCATATTGCTACAAGATGAACGATGCCCAATCAATGCTGATCTGGAGTGCAGAGTGGCTGCAAAAGAAGGTTGAGGTTGTCATATGAAAATACTTGATTAAAAATTTTGTTGGAATAAAGATGTTTAGAGTTTGCAAAGATTATGGTAATGAAATAGAGACACAGATAAGGCCCAGATGCAGCCCCATGTGTTCATTGATGGTGTTGATGATGCCCCATTGCTGATTTGCATGTTAGTCCCAACAAAAAGCTATTGTAGATCATGAGTTGATAAACCTGGAGATCTTTCATGTTGGTGTTTATATTGAAATCATTTGCAATACTAAATTGTCAAGGTATATTCCAACTATCCTATTATACACAATAAGGTGTGAGAAATGCTCATTAGCACATGCAGACAGAAATGAAACACATGGAGTTTGTGCAAGAGATATAACCTCACCTTCATTAAACCACCTTATTTGTGCAAGAGATATGACCTCACCTCCTGGTGTTTCCATGGATGTTCAAGATATTACAAATGGTGTCATGAATTAAATCAAACCATCTCATGAATCAAAGTCTTCCTATGTCTCTACACATGGAGAAATTGGCCTTTGTTTAGCACATAGCTTGAATTCTTCTGCAATTGAAGCTTCTAAAGGAATTAAAGTAGCAATAAAAAATCTCTTTGAGAGCTGCCCTTGAAGAAGATAAGAGAAAATGATAAGAAGATGACAGGAATGCTAGAAGTTCCAGTTTCTGGGCCTTCACACGAACTACAGGCTTCCGGCAGAATTCAAATTATTGGGCTTATTGCAAATGAGAAGATATTTCTGGGGATTATTACATCCAAATAACGCCATTCATTTCACTCAAATCTTCTGAAGCTATTACCGCTGCAAAATAAACAAAAGAAAGGTGAAAATTTGGGTTGCTAAAAAATAAATCTGTTACAAAGAAGAAACTGCAGGAATCAAAGGAGCTGTGCTATGCTGTGCTGCAGAAACAGCCGAAAATTACTGCTGCTGCTGCTGGCTGAAGTGTTGTTGCCAAAAGGCCATATTCAAAAATTCACAACATCGGCCAGAGAACTCCGATTGAGATGGGGTCTACGGCATTGGAAAATAGATATCTAGATCCACAACAGTTATGTACAACGCAAATTTGTTCGGCAGACCGGTCAGTGCGTATTTTGATGGGGAAAAAGGATGAACATTATAGCTCGGCAAATTAATTCCTGAAACCTGCGTGCGATTGCCCATATTCAAAAATTCATAACTCTGGCCCGGAAACTCCGACTGAGGCGATCTCTACGGCGTTGGAAATTAGACACCTGGGTCTCCAACATTTATATTCAGTGCAGATCCTTTCGGTGGTCCGATCAGCGTGGATTTTGATAAATAAAAAGGGTAGATTTCAGCATTTCTGCCGACAGCCATGCTGATCACCCAATTTCAAAAAATTCACAACTTTGACCTGGAAACTCCGATTGAGATAATCTCTGCGACGTTAGAAATTAGACATCAGGGTCTCCAACATTCATATACAACACAAACTCATTCGGCGGTCCAATCAGTGTGGATTTCTGATAAATAGAAGGGTAAACTTCAGCATTTCTGCAGCTAGCTATGTTGATCGCCCAATTTCAAAAATTCATAACTCTGGCCAGAAAACTCCGATCAAGATGAAATCTGTGGCGTTGGAAATTAGATATCTAGATCTCCAATAGTCATATATAAAATAGACTCGTTCGGCGGCCCAGTCGGTGTAAATTCCGACGGATAAAATAGTCAATTTCAGCGATCCTGCCGTTGACAATGCCGAAGACTCATTTTCAAAAATTCATAATTCCTGCCTGAAAACTCCAGTGGAGGTGAAATCTGCGGCATTGAAAACTAAATACCAAGATCTTCAATAGTCGTATATAGCACAAGCCCTTTTGATAGCTCAGGCAATGCATATTTTGATGGAGAAAAAGGCTAATGTAACTCCTAAAGGGTGGCTTTCGGTTAGCGTCGAGCGCCGATCACAAGTCTCAGCGAAAGCAACGGGTGGATTATGGATCCTATACATAAGTACGACGGAGTACTCTGAGGTGGGGGTAGGCGTCATAAATAAACAAATAAACATATATCCATATATATAAACATATGTTGATATGTAACAAATCATATTATATTACCCGATAAAATCAATTATTCTTTCTCATTGTCTCTACTTGTATTTTGCTCTTTAATGGAGGTTCCCAGAGACAATGTCTGGTAATTAATAATAGAGGCTTGCCTCTATTAGGAATAAAAGAACCCACAAACAAACAAAATGATATTTGTGCTTGATATATACGTCCGGTGTCACACGATGCAGTAGCGTATTTTCGATCCACAAGGGTAAGCGTCGTTATCTTCTCCAGTAGCATACGATTACCGCTCTCACTATACGTGAATGAAGATTTAATATTCCTTTGCATGATGCCTTTATCACCGGAATCAGATCCCTTTGAAGCCAACCTTTCCATCGCGTGCTCTTTAAAGGAGATGCATCTCAAACCCTAACATCTATTTGTGACCGAGAGTTTCTCCTCTACCTCTAAGCGCACTTCCTGTGGTTTTCCCCAAACGCCAGGTGATCGAGAACCCCCTCCTTGGTTCATTACTGCGTGCATTTGAAGAGGACCAGCAGCCTGACCCTAACTAGGTTGCAGAGATTTGGTGGAAATCAAGAGGTATGTACCATGTTCCTATCCCTCTTATTATGTATGGGCTTTAGTTAAAGACTACAAGGTAGGGGCTTAACTATGACGAGTGTTAATAACGAGTATTAAGCAGAAGTTAATTCATGGAGTTGATGACATGCGTGGCTGGGATTATCTTCAACCTTGTCATGGTATGAGTGTAAGAAATGTGTTGGCATTAAAGTGGAGAGGAAGATCAAACAACAATGTAGATTAACAAATAAGAAGAGGTGATAAACTGCTGAAGTTTTTCTGCATATTAAACTGCATACATTGCATATTTATATACAAGTGCAATGTCTCTTTCTGAAGAGATGTGAACATAACTGTAAACCTGCATCTAAGGATCCATAGTATTGCATAAAGGTAGTTTTGGGGATTTGAAGATATTCCAATCATTAATTTTGAATTCTGATTGTTAGGATATTGTTATGTTTGACCAATTATGGGCCAAGTTATAATTAGATTAAGTCTCAAGAATCGGGCCATTTATTTTAATCTCTTGCTTGATTTTCCACATGCATTCACGATTAATCGTGTCCATTCACGAAAAGAGAGTGGGTTATATTTTGGTACTTTGATTGGTTGTGTGGAGGACCTGGAGGTATTAGATAGTCTTGAGACGTGTACCCATCTTTATTGTTTGAGTGGTTGCTTATAACTATAGATAATTACTTTATTCGGGAAGGTTGAACTTGGGGAATTCAATGAAAGAAATACATGGGCATGTTCCATCTTGTACTGAAAGGTTATATATATATATATATATATATATATATATATATATATATATATATATATATATGAATCTGTGGAACATGACCCAATTAATTGATGGGATTCCTTTAATTAATCGGTAATGGAGAAATAATTAACATTATGCGTAATGGGTTTTAATTAGGAGTTGGGCCATGGATCCGTTTGGGATCTTAATTCGGCCAAACTATGGAAACAAACTACATGCATGTAGAGATGAATAATATATATATATATATATATATATATATATATATATATATCTCAATGTGTCAAATGGTACATTTGGCGTAGGTGTGTAGCGTACGTAGAATGACCCCAATGGAACCTTTGCTACCAAAATTTGGGCTGCGTCTTGATGTAGGGCATGATACATCCAGCTTTTTAAAAAAAAATATTTAAAAAATTATTAAAATATCTAAAAAATTCATACAACATTTAAAAAATTAAGAAAAATCAGAAAATTACTAAACACCTCGAATCTACCTTCTTGTCCATAGATCATCTAAAAAAAATAACGACATGAAATTTTGAGGTTTTGAGAGGGAGGTTTGACTTAGAGAGAGAGAGAGAGAGAGAGAGAGAGAGGGAAGAGTTGAGAGAGAGAGAGGGGTTGAGTGAGAGAGGGTGGCTCACCGGTTGAGAGAATATATATATATATATATATATATATATATATATATATATATATATATATATATATATATATATATATAGAGAGAGAGAGAGAGAGAGAGAGAGGGAGTCACTGACTCCCTAGGAGAAAGAGAGAGTGTAGAGTAGTGTTGAGAGTAAATCTGTCGAGAGAGATGGGGTCTGAGAAGAGAAATGGAAAGTGAAGGAGAGAGATCGGTTTTAAAAATAAAATATATGTTTAGTTATTTGAGGTGAAGTGTTAAGTGAGGGAGAGATGAGAGGTTTTTAAGGAAAATTACGACAAAAATCTTGTGGTTTCACGTTTTTGCAAACCGGTGATAAAAAGAATTTTTTTTCAAAATTATTATGTGTGGTTTCCCCTGCTAACAAAAAAGAGAAAAACCGTCAACGTCGTCAACTCCTACTGAGTTGGTAGGGGTCATTTCATCAAATCACATAAAAACTTGACGTGGCATCATCAAATCCAACCTTTCTTTAACTCTCATCATCAAATCCCATAAAAATCGGACCTTTATGGGGTTGCGGGGTCGAAGTAAGCACGGCCGAGGCGCCGCCCGAGTCCCTCGCCTCCACCTCCTCGGCCGACACATCGCCATTAGCCCTCACCTCCCTCCACTCCTGGGCCTCCTGCCAACCCCACCATCCCCCCCAACCAAGACCCAATAAGGATATCCATCTCCCATGATTCTTGGATTTGGAGATGATGCGATCTAAAGATCCCCAAGTAGCAAACTCCTTCCCGAGCCTAGCCGAGGACCATCAACCCATGGGAACTCAGGCGGACCTGAGACCCTTCTTAGTCCCTCGCCCTTGGCCACTGAGCCAATGTGGATGGTACTCACCGGAGGAGGACTCCATTTTATGCACTTCAATCTCTTCTAGAATGGCCGGGGTACGATGCACAGAGCTAAGGGAGAGGGAGGAGGCGGTAGGAGAGTGAAGAGGGGCTGAGTCACTCTAGCTGAAGGCCGGGGTTGGGAGAGAGAGATGATAGGTTAGGGTTTAGTTAATTAGTGATTGAGTTTAATTAATTAGTTAATTAGATTATGGTTAGGGTTAAAGTTAGGATTAAGGCTATAGTCAATTAATTTAATGATGCTTAACTATATTATTTTAGTTGATTCTTTAAAAGTTTAGACACATCAGTATTCTATTTGAACATTTAAGTAAAAAAATTATCCCCCTTTTGTTAGCGGGGAAAACCACACATAATAATTTCGAAAAAAATTTCTTTTGTCACCGATTTGCAAAAACGTGAAACCACTAGGTTTTTCATAATTTTCCCTAAAAACAAAAGCGGTTGTTATGCATAGGCATTTGCACGCAGACTGCTGGGGCTTTCGGAACCCGGCGGACTAGAGTGCAGTGGCGTCATGTTATTGGCCTACACTTAGTAGATGCCGTACCGTAGGCATCGGCGGCCCAACAATTACTGACCTTTGGTAGGAGGCCGTCTTTGTGCCGTGTTGGCCTAACTCGTTTGACACCTTGATATATATATATATATATATATATATATATATATATATATATATATATATATTAGGTCTAATATCCAATTTAGTCCCTCTATTATATCGAACTGGTCCTTTTAGTCTCTACATTATAAATTGAACCTTTTTGGTCACTTTATTTTCACGATTGAGAAATATCAATCCCTCCTACAGGCCTTTTTAGTCCCTGTATATATGCCTTTCAAGCCTTTTTGGTCCTTGTACATATGCCTTTAGAAACTGGATTTTTATAATCGTGAAAATATAGGGACTAAAAATGCTCAATTTGTAATAGATGGACTAAAAGGGCCGGTTCGATATAATAGAGGGACAAAATAGTATTAGACCTATATATTATACCATGAACACCCTTACCTTGTTAAGCACGGAATGGGTACGGTGGTAAGTTAGTTTAAGTGGGAGGTTTTGAGCCTGTATTGGGCTCATTTGAAGGGAGCCCCACTTCCTTTGAGATGGAATTGGCTTGAGTGCCAAGGCCCACTCAGGTGTTCATTTGGGTCATGTAAACAAATTTCATGAGAGGATGTGTAGTAGCCTTGAGTCACATGACTACTAGTAGGGAGGTTAGTAATGGGCTCACGACCCTAAGGACAAGTGAGGTTAGTGGGCCCCTAGTGATGGACCAACCACTTAATAGAAATGATTATCTATTATACACTTGTATATATACTAAGATTAAATTCCGTTTGACATATACTCGATGTAGAGCGTGGAGCAGCGTTGGGAGTGGGATATAGGTACCGGATAGATCTTGATACAGGTAAGTGCTTCTACCTAGTGTCCCCTACTCATAGATTTAGTGTTTCTTTGATTTCTTGATGCCATGCAAAGTACTGTGCATGTTTCCTTGATGCTTTTGATTATTGCTTCATTGATTGCATGCACACACATACTTGCTTTTTCTTGATTTATTGGATTCTTACTTCTATGATTGTGTATGTGCATTGGTTTGTGGATGTTGGCATCAGTTGATGTGATTATGCTTTCGTTGGAGCATGTCTATCACGTTGATTACGTGGCATTAATTACATGGAAATCACGAGAGCTTGTGTTCGGTCAAATGGTAGGTGTGTCATCTATTAGTCCTTGTGGAATCTTTAGCCAAAGGATCTCTTGATTAGGTGAGGCTACACGGTGTTAGAGCATTTAGAGCCGAGGACACCCTAGCATTCTGGTAGTCCATGCGAGGGGGGAGGATACTTTGGTTGTCCAGCGGCCACGTCCGGGATGATCACCTTTGGTGTCGACATCGCATTATGAGAGGTAGGCGCTCTTGACTTTCGATCAGTATCGGCTATAGGTGATTGTTGTCCGGGCGATGATCTTGAACCTTCTTTAGAATCGCCGCTGGATTACGACTTAGAGATTATTGTTATGATAGGAGACCCTACCATTAATAAATTCTTTAGGGTAGGTTTGAGACTCCGGTTGTTGCAGGTGAGTGTCAGGGGCCGTAGTCTCTACTCTGGATTGAATTGAATCATGTGATTTGTTGATTTGCTCTATTTTTGGCTTATCTTGATATTCATTGCATGATTTCATCAGATTCCTACTTGAGGGGGTTGTCACGCCCCTGAACCTAGCGCAGAACAGTGTGACAAACGCCTTGGCGTACTTATAAAGGTTACCCCCATAGATACGCATAGGGCACAAAATCATATGATGATCACCGGTGATATAGACATAATACAATCCATGAAGAGGAAACCAAATCCTTATATTATACATATCAACTATTTGGCCCATATATAAAATAAGATCTTAGTTCATACAATAACTCATCAAATATTAATACAATGACCCACACACTAGACTCGAGAGCCGACTAAAGCAATAAACCATCATATCGATCTCAGGTCCATTATCACTCCAAGTCAATTAAGTTGGCTACTCGACATGTTCATGTATGCAGAAATAGTGGGAGTTGTGAGCTAAAACTAGCTCAGGTGAGACATACATCACATGGGGTTAGATCTAGAAAATAAATACATGTAATATATATATGAGAACAAAACAATAAACATCTTTGGTCATATCGCATATCAATCACGTCAAAAGGTATCATACCCGGTGAGATAATCAAAATGATCAAGCTGCGAGAATCAATTCACAAACACGATTAGATCAATATCAAAACATGATTGGCATATCAAAAGTAATTATATCAATGTTACCCTAATTACATATACACCCAATCTCGAGCAACACCAATCGCGTGCTCGCATATCAAAAAATCAAAATCACAAAACTTCGGCCAAGTAAGAATTTGCCAGAAACCAGTGGTCCATGGACCCGGGCCGTATATAGAGGCATGCTTCAAGCGATACATGAAAGTGGGTGTAGATTGATATATGAAATATGCGAGCTAGCTCTACTATGAGCAAATACATGTATATATACTAAAAATATGGTTTGAGAATCCATGATAGAAACAGATAAAACATCAAGCAATCATTAAAAAATCACTTGGAGTTCATCTGCGGTCAACTCACCCTGACAGTCTCCCTAGTGCTCAACTCCAACTGGACCCTCCTGACGGTTCTGTAATGGATTTACCGGTCCTAAACATCATAATTAATCATCAATTGTGCCATCCAAAATAAATCCACATTCAAGATCTTGAGTTAGTCACTTTCTCTTATACTTAAATATTATTCATAATACGAGTAATATTAAAACCTAACTAGATTTTAGATCTAGATAATCCAATATACTCAATCATAGTTGAAATGAAAGGGAGGCTATACAATAAGCTCTACAGATCGATCTCATAAATCTACAAATTTTCATATTGGTTCCGACTCATTGTCCCTATTTCGAATCATATTGCAAATTAGGTTTAATAAAACAAAATATTCTACATAGATCAGAGGATTCCTCATATTCCTTACAAAATTAGACGAGCTCGGATTTTCCTAAATCTATTAAAATTCGGATTGGCAAAATTCACAGATTTTCTTACTCTAAAATATTTAGTCATAACTTTTATTCTACCTCATGGTTTTCAATGAAATTATATTCAATAAATTCATGGAGAAGAGTAGAATCTGAAACAAAAGTTTAAAGACCATAAATCGGAGAAAATCTGACCGAATTCTAGTACAAATTACAGATCTGCATGTTTTCTGTAGGGTTTTGGTAAATCAATTGTAACTTTTAATCCGGAAATCGAATCGGGTTAAAAAAATGTTCAATAGATTCCTAAGAACAAGAGAAATTTGGATAAATTTATTTGAATATGATCAGGTGACAGAAAGGATTCCAAACATGTCAATTTTTCCTTTTCATGATTCTAGATCTCAATGAGATTATTTTCCATTAATCTACATTTCTAATCTCACAATAATATATAAATCTTTCCCATAACCTATAAATCCATATCTCAAATAAAATAAATCAGATAATATGTTTAGAGACTAACCTGAACCATACCAAAGATCTAATCTTTGGCGGTGTTGAGGAGATCGAAAATAAACCCTCCCTTGTCTTCCTCACGGCCTTGGTCGATCAAGAGAAATAAAAACTTAAAAAGGCTGACTAGGGTTTTCCCTTCTATTTATAACATTATAATAATAGTCAATTTTGCATAAAATCCTTATAAGAATATATAATTATATTATGGCTTTAAGTGGAGGGTTTTGTTTATCCAAATAAATAAATAAATAATTAATTAAAAAAAATCGGTGTCTTTCAGGGGTACTTACTAAATTTTCCATTCGAAAGCTCATCCACTTGTGGATACTTTTTCTTTTAGATCCCGAGGAGTAGCTGACTCGGACTCGGGAGCTGAGCGTGGGTTGGGGAGACCACTTGCTAGGGTTTTGTGGACCTCCTGTTTATTTTGTGTGTGAGGATTAGACTATAGGACCCTTATAGGGACTACCCACTATTGACATTATAGGGTGTATGTACCCTTTTTATTTCCTTCCGTTATGTAGACTCTGATTATCTGCTTATGTTTTATTGTTATTAGTTTGCATATTTGTTTGTTGCTTTACGATTACACTAGGAATTGTATCCAGTGGGGCTGCGTCTCTACTTGGTACAATTTCGGGTCCTGATTTCGTGCCCAAGGCACTTAGGGATTTAGGGTCGTGGGGCATGGCGGTTTTGTCCACGTACTTTTGACCCAATTATCATTTTCGTCCCTATACTTTAAAAAACTTTGATAAGGTCCTTTGTACTTTACGTTGTTGTTCGAATACGTCCCTAGTGCTAACGTGACAGCAGATATATATTGCTAGTATTTCTGATGTGGCGGCTGACGTGGCAAGGTTATGATGATGTGGCATGTTGACATGGATTTAGAATAAGCTAATTTTTTGAATGATGACGTGGCATGCCACTTGGAATAAAAATTAGCACCGTGATTCACTCAGATACTACACTGGCCGCCATGTCACTAGGGAATATTTGAACAAAACCCCAAAGTACAAGGACCATATCAAAAGAATTTTAAAGTATAAGGATGAAAATGAGCGATGGGTCCAAAGTACATGGACGAAAAATGACTTCAATCCTTAATTTTAGGGTTTAAGAGTGCAATTTTAGGTGTTGGTTGAATTAACTTGGAATTTTTTGCAAGTATTGATGGACAAATTGGTATTGACCTTGGTTGAGTTTGTGAAATTCAAGTGGATAAATTCCTGTGGGCAATGAAAAAGAAACATAGGAATAGGTTTGCATTGGCCTGTTGTTTACATTCAAATCAATGGCATACATCTGTTTTATTTAATCTTGTTCAAACTCTTGGCATGTTTGGGCGTAATTAGGTTTATGGTGAGAACTTTGATTTCAATGTCGTGGAAGATTTTAATTCTTTTTGAACATGAAAAACCTAGATTGGATTTTTTTAATTGATATGGTTCACGTTAAATACTCCTGCTAATCTATTACCCTACTTAAATTTGTTTCTCCATGCCTTTTCCTATGACCGGAACCTATTGCCTCCATGTTGTATCGAACCTTTTTAGGAAATTATTTGTCTCTATTCTTTACAATACCATTAGCTTAAAAGGTGCAAAAAAGCCTTATATTTTGTAAGAATGTATGAAAAACCCCTTATGGTGGTCAAAGACTCAAAATTACCTGTGGTGCTTTCGAAAAGGGTGCAAGCAGGGCCCTTAAAAGTAACAAGCGTTAACTTGCCATTAGTTTTAAGGGTCTATTTACACCCTTTTGAGTACCGCAGGTGATTTTTTGAGCCATTCTCATTTATAAACAATGTGAGGTGGAATATAATTTTTTCCTATTTGTAAACAATGTGATGTCCTCCTCGCATGATGGGAGGGCAGCAGAGCGGCGAGGCAGTGGCCGGTGGCGGTGA